>MIQA02005063.1:0-39037 GCA_001887855.2 Sclerospora graminicola | reverse complement strand
CGGACTCCATGTCCACATTACTGAGTGGCGGATTCCTATCCGTTGGCCGTCCAGGTCGGCGCCTTGGCCGGCGACCTGGCCGACGACCTGGCCGACGACTAGGCGGGTTAGCATGGGTCTCACTCTGTCTAGACTACACTGATTTCATGTCTACATCTATCGATTCCTTCACATAATGCTGGTCTGGTCCAGGTACTTATCTCTCCTGGCTGGCAGGCTGGTCCTGTGGTCCTGACTGTAACGGCCGGGATTGGACCGACGTTGTTCCTCCATGTATCTTTCCATCATAGACGAAAACATATTCTGAAGGTGGTACGGCACTTGAGGGCCAGCTTGAGAATCAACATGAGGGGTGGCCTGGGGACCAGCTTGGTGGCCGGCTTGGGACTCCTTCTTAGTTCTCTAATCCACGTCTTCATTCCTTGGGTCTGGATCCGCCGTCGCCGTCCGGGTCTGTACGCTATGTTGTCCGGCCTCTTTCTAATCGGGGACATCTGGATCATTGTTCCCTTTAAACATTTTGGGTATTGCCACGCGCGTTGCTCCCCTAAGGCCAAGCGTCATGCGGGTAATACCCACAGATGAGTCCGTCGGAACTGCCTCTGAAGGGGCTGACCCATACTGTGAAGAACCTGAATGTATTTCGGCCGGTCTGCCTGCTACTGGCGGTTAAGGTGGGGTCGCCTTAGCATTTGCTGCCATCTTTTGCGGTTGAAAGCAGTCTACTAGTGGTATTAGGAGGTCGTGAAGCGCGCTGGATGCATCCTTCAGTCTATCCGACTCCAGGTCGAATAACAGATTTGGATCGAAAGCCCGGTATAGATGGCAGCTTGTTTGAGCTGGTCAAATAGTCCTCTAATAAGGGCTACGTGGGCGCCTGACAGGAGAAACGGGACCCTTTAATCAACCTAGAATATTGGGTGGAGTTATCTACAGGACCCCATCCGTTCGCAACAACTGATTGTGGTGGAGTGATCCAAAAAAAGGTGGTCCAGATATGGCTGCTGATTGGTGGTTGCCGGAACACCCATCAAAGCAGAACCGTTGATGGGTGGGACAGGCTGGTTCAACTTAGGATGGCGTAAATACCAACGGGCTGTCGTGAAATGTGGAGAAAAACATGGTGTTTCCGTTGTCGCACCTTGACTCAGAAAACGACGGATCGGCCAAGTACCACAATTGGACATGAATATCCGGATGCCGGACCGGGTTCATTTTAAGGCCGGACCGATTAAGATACGTATGAAGGAGCAGGTGTATGAAAATTTCGGTATAGCGGATGTGACATAACATGATTATTGGAACCGATTATCGCTGATCCAAGCAATTCAAGTGACGTGGTATTAAGATCTCGGTTAACCGACCGAATGACTTGGACCAGTCCTAGGACATGAAGACCAAGCGTATGAAGAACCATATGTGTAAAATGGTGAGCTTCATGGGGCATATCAGCTGAAACACGTGACAGGGGTCAACGAATTTACTCTGAATCAGCACTAAAGGATTGGATCGAGTCCGACTTTAAGAGGAATACCGATTCAGTCGAACTTTGCGGGTTTAACGCATAATGGAGGTTGAGGGCAGGTTTGAGCAAGTTGAAGATGTCAATATTTAGTTGATTCCGAGGTTGTTCGAGGTGGTTCGAGGTGATCTCGAAGTGGTTCAGAGCTGGTTCAACCTGGTTTAAAGCTGATCCTGAACCGGTCTTGAATGGCCCCGGATCAGCTTTCCGGTGCTAAGAAAGGAGTCCACCCAAAATCAGTGTTGAATCGGATGTACACCATCCCAAGAAGCCGACCCTGAGCTGGTTTCGAGCTGATACTTGAACATCGGGTTGGTTGAAGATCGGCAGAGAACTGGATCAGGATCGGCTAAAGACCGGTCTGAATGGGTACGGGTCAGGTTGAAGAAGCGTTGAAGATTGGTTTATGGTGGTACCGGGACAACTTTGTGTCAAGACGATCAAGATTGAAGTATGAGGTGGGTCACATAAGTTGTTGTAAAGTACATTAGGTATAAGATATTGCATATATAATAACAGGATTGAATTTACCCCCTAAGCAAAGAGTCGCTCCACCACGTGTCGCGGTCATTGGAAGCACAGGGCTAACTAGGCCCCTGTTGCTCAACAAATTCCCGGTTAAGACGCGCATTGACGCATTTTGGCTTACCGGAAGCCCCCCGAAAGGATTGTTTAAGGTTTTACCCCTCACCCTTCACGCCCACGTGTTTGGAACACGTTTAATTGATTGAAAGGGTTTGTGGACATAACGTTTTGATTTTACTTTGGAAGATCGTCCTTATATCGTGCTTTTTCGTGGTTTCTTAGTTATATCCCGTTTATTGGTTGGTCCGGTCGGTTGGAGTATCCCAACCTGGCCTGCGTGCGATACTTGCATATAGTATCATCCTTGATTTGTCCTGCGATGAAGGTTTCCACCCAAGAACCCCCCCGTCTCGAGAAGGTCACATCCTCCGACCTGATTCGTATACATTTTTCCTCATCCAGAGTTCATCTGGGTGAGTGTAACCACCGAACACCAATGGGTACACAAGGTAAGATGAAGCTTAACATGGATTCTATCATACATGACGACCGGTCAGAAGACCGAGAGAATCGGATCAGTCATTATAGTGATGGTTCTTCCGATCCTGACGCCGATCAGAATCAACGGAGTACCCCCTCCGATAGTTGGTCGTCCGGGCTAGTGGCCGACTTCCACCCACAGCTTTGGTTATGGATTTGGAATTCGGCTCCACCACATGACTTAACTCACGAAGGTGGTAAGCACGCTCCCGGTCAGAGTCTGTAACCTTCTGTGATAGGCCATCCATCTTTTCTTCTTCTCCTTCAAAACGTGGTCTATCCTTGTGGGCTAGACGACCTGGTCCTTACCCGTCCAGCTTTTTAGGGGTAGGTGACCTGGATGGTCGTCTGGTCCTGAGCTGACCAGCTTTCCACTCTGGTCATATCCTATTGAAAAGGTAACTTGAGCACTTGATGGCAAAATACAAAGTGATTTAAATTAGGTTCTTAGTTCGGGGCAAGCCTAGAGCGCACCAACCCAAAATCTGCACAGCATCCAAACTCACACTCAATAGGCTGGGGTTATGGTGATTATAATATATTAATATAAAACAAGTGCCGAGTTTTTGCGTTCTCATGGCTTTGGCTCATTGGGGTTCAGATGCCCAAGTGAATGATATCAATCGTACTTTGAGAGCCGACGCATGTTCTTTTCATACAATGGTGCTCTATGTTTTTTTCTACTTGATGGAAACATGGCCTAATGACGATAGAAAGAAGGATAGGGTGGGTACTCACAAATGCCAAAACCAAACCGAACGCTTACGATAAAAAAGAATATATACATTTGACGCGTGGAAATGTGTTTTATTCCTAGTCCCGACTTTCAAATGCGAAGCTTGGTCTGTTTCCCACCCTAGTCTCTGGAAACTAAGTACAGTCACTTGACTTTTATTTCCAGATCACGCCAAGTTCTCTAAGTATGCCACCCCGTCCAAATCCCTAGAAACCAAAGATTTGATCAGTGCCTTGGGGTGGCAGAAACGGTGTAGTACGGAAAATACCTTTTCTACCGGCGGCGACAGAATTGCCGGTTTCGTTGGTATGGAGCTCGAGATACAGGATGTCCTGTTCTAAAGCAGAAATTTCCCCCTCCCAATGATGTATTCATGAGAATCCAATTGCATTGATTTGGGAGTGCCTAGACGGTCGCCGTGGAAAAGGGGTGATAAAGATGTATCGTTCCTCCATTCAATACCGACACCAACGACACGTCCTCCGTCTTCAAAGATAGAGACACTGGATACCTTAATTCCATCGCTGACAATTTCATAATCCGAAAATGGACCATCTCCCGACAAATCACCATCTTCAGCACAAGTGCCGGTTACGGTCAGAGTAAGAGCAAGAGCAAGAGCGGCAAGGGTCTTTCCGAAGACTTGCATTGGAAGCGATGGTATTTAGTCGACTGTAAAATCGAAAATGAACTAAGACACCACTCCAGGACAATAAATATGTTGAATGCCTCGTACAGTATGATCTGTAAACACTATCACAATAGAAAATGTGACACTTTTTTCATAGCACTACGTTCAGCATCAGCGACAGCGCCGAGCTAAAGGTACCAATTAAGTAAACGCAAGAGCAGCGAGTGGCAAATTATGAATAAAATAGAAGTACAAAAAAGTCCCTTAGTGTAATCCAAAGCTACAAAAACCGCTAAAAGAGCAGCTTCGTTTTGCAGAGATGCCCAAACGCTATTCTGAATGAAGGAGCAGATGATATATAACTTATTTATCTGCTTCTTTGTAAAAGAACGAGGCTTTATTATCTCCAACTCCATCCAAACCCAAGCATTTCAAAGTGCAAATTGTTGATGTTTGTTCTCATCTACGTGTTTTGTTAGTGCTGCTTGTTTGAAGCGCCTGTCATCATCAAGCTGGTGCAAATTCATTGATTCCATCGCCTGCGGAATACCCTGTTTGTATTCTTCAGTCTCTTTCCACAGAATCTGTATAAAGGACGACCCTAGGACTACCCCGGGCTTAAAGTAATCACAAGTCTTCAACCGAAGAAAACAAATGAGAAAAAGGCTTAAGCAATATCGTCAAGCAATTAGCTATGTGCAAACGAAAGAAATCATCGACTAAGAATTTCTTAAAGCGCCATTTTCTATATGTTTTCTCACTGCATCGTTGGGCCTGCTCAATAGCTACTTCTATGCGAGACATTTTCTGCATTCGAATAAAACTCCATCACAAAAGCTATCCACTTTCAAAGATAGAACTACCGTCTCCCATAAATGCATCAGAATTCGCTGGTAAGGCGAAGGAATTTCCGTAAAACGAATACCACCATCTTCGCTGGTTCCGTGTACCACTGTCTCATCCATGAAACCCTCTGTGTCATGTTCGTAATACTGTACATGCAACTTATTAACAATTTACTATCACTTTAACCCCAGCCCTATTGGGTGCTGAGGTTTGGATGCTGTGCAGATTTTGGGTTGGTGCGCTCTAGGCTAGCCCCTTAGTTCGCTAGGTGCTATATCAAAGCCTTTACATTGTATCCTGTTTCTAAAATGTATTAGCCAATCATTGTTCACTATTTAGTGATGACACGAGTCACAACCACACAACTTGACGACGCAAGTCATACCGGTATATCTACCGATATACCGGTATACCTTCGATACCGGTATATTACTCATCTTGATGAAGTGAGGACTTGGAAACAGCATGTTGAGAACCACCATTGTCAACAGCATGTTGAGATATATCATTGTCAATACTCCCAATCAGCTCAGCACTGCTTGGCGGTTTGATCCCCAACTTGTTCCTCAACGAATCTAATTGGATGACTGCGTTCGGCTTTGTCATGATGTCTGCTAACATGTCTTGCGTTGGGCAGGACCCAAGGTCGACTTGTCCGTCTTCAACCTTTTCTCACAAAAAGTGGTAGCGAATGTCAATGTGTTTAGTGCGCTTGTGAAATTCTGGATTTCTTGGCCAACGCAATAGAACCTTGATGGTCTTCATAAATCTTGACAGAAACATCGATAGTCATCTTACCAAGCTCACACAGAAGACCTTGAGCCACACCGCTTCTTGAGTGGCCTCTGATAATGCCATGTACTCCGCTTCTGTTGAACAAAAGCGCCACACTCCGTTGCTTCTTACTTCGCCAGCTTACACATCCATTTCTAAGTGTAAACAAATAGTCGCTTGTACTTCGGCGAGACTCTATGTCTCTAACCCAGCCTGCATCTGAGTATCCAAGCGGTTTTGCTGAGCCACGGCTTAAAAACTAAACTCCATACGTTTGCGATGCTTTACGGTATCGCAGTACTCGCTTGAGAGGTTGCCAATGCGTCGGGCACGGGTCGGCAGCAAACTGACTCAAGACTCCCACAGCTGCAGCAAGATCTGGACGCGTTGCAACCATAAGGTAAATTATACCACCAACACAACTTCGGTACGGTACATTTTTTCAACGTGTCTTCATGCTTGCAGCCACCTTCACACATGTTCTTTGTTAGCCTGAGTCCCGCATCTTGAGGCGTCTTGACAGGCTTGCTCTCTTGCATCCCAAACTTGTCCAGAACTGATTAAGAAACTTGGTCTGCCGCATCGTGACTTGACGTGATACTTGATATCTACCAATTTTTATTCCGAGAAAATATCTAAGTTCACCATGATCCGCCGTTATAAATCGGTCACTTAGTGCACGCTTAGTCGAGGCTAGAAGCGAGTTGTCACCGCTTGCGATGATGAGATCGTCCACATATAGCACAACAATAGCCATGTCGCCGTCAGTGCGTTTGATATACATACAGTGATTGGGCTCACACTTCTTGAAACTTATCTTGATCATGAATTCGTCGATCGTGTGATTCTACATGCGTGGCGACTGCTTGAGACCATTAAGCGACCGCTTGAGCTTGCACACAAAATTTTGATTGTCTGCGCTTACATAGCCTTCAGGCTGCTGCATATATATTTCTTCATCCAGAACTCCATTCAAGAAAGCGGTCTTCACGTCCATCTGATGAAGCGTCAAATCATACTTGGCAGCCATGCTCAACATGATGCGAATTGAAGTGAATTTTGCTACCGGCGCAAATGGTTCTTCATAGTCAATTCCATACTGCTGCGTAAATCCCTTGGCTACAAGTCGCGACTTGAATCGCTCGATGGTTCCGTCTTGGTTCTCCTTAACCCGAAACACACATTTGCAGCCGATTGCTTTGCGTCCCTTAGGTAGAGAAACGACATCCCACGTCTTGTTCTTGTGGAGAGACTAGCTCCGAATCGCACGCAGCTTTCCAGTTAACCGCGTCGCTGGATTCCATAGCCGACTTGTAAGTTGTCGGCATTTCTCCGCCTGAATACGCGACGTGGGCGGCTTCGTAACCCTCTTCACGAATAGTGACAAAAACCGACATTTCCTCGAGTGCAGAGCGTCGGTATTGAGATACATGACGCTTGGTCTGCGGAATTTCAGTCACCTTTTCCAATGACTGAGTACGGGTATGTCGCTTGGCCTTGAAATCAAACTCTATATTATTTTTGTGGGCCTCATTTTGCTCCGCTTCAGACTCTATGTCGACGTCCGCCGCTATTTCGTCATCGTCGTCTAAACTCTCGACGATTTTATTCGTGTTCTCGTTGTTGAATCTTTCATTATCAAAAACGTCTTCCTTGAATTGTACATCACGACTCAAGACAGCTTGACCAGTCAAAAGTTATTCGAAACATACGAGTTTTGATGCTACGGATAGCCTATTAATCGATACAGCACGGCTTTTGCATCCAGCTTCAGACGTTTTTCTTGTGGAACGTGCACGAATGAGTGGCAACCAAATACTTTTAGGTCGGCAAGTAAAGGTTTCTTGCCCGTCCAAAGATCGTAAGGGGATTTTTTGTGATCAATAGCACGCGATGGACACCGATTTAGGAGAAACATTGCCGTAATAACTGCTTCTCCCCAGTAGCTTTTGGCGAGTCCAGCGTGCTCCAGCATGCACCGAACGAATTTCACAAGAGTCCGATTCCTACGCTCCGCAACTCCGTTGAGTTGTGGTGTGTACGGCGGTGTATACTTGAGAACAATTCCATCTTGGCGGACAAATACTCGCCACCGTTGTCACTGCGAAGAGATTTCACGCGCTTACCGGGCTGCTTTTCTGCGAATGCCACAAAGTTGGCAAACTTGTCTACGACTTTGGACTTATTAGGTAGATGACGGAATATCTGGACTTGTCGTCAATAAAGGTGACGAAGTAGCACTTACTGCTTAAAGTCGAAGTCTGCATGGGATCACACACATCGCTATGTATAATTTCTAAACGTTCACTTGTCCGATCCGTTGAAGCTGATTGGAACCATACAGAAGTCTTCTTACCCAATGCACAGCCATCGCAAATCTCCCACTTGTTCACAGCGCCATGTTGATACCAGTCGCGAGATTCTTCTTCACTATGGCGTTTAGCCCGTCAAGCCTAATATGTCCAAGTCAAAGATGCTACAAATACGAAACATCCTTATTGCGCGTCGGAAAATTTACCGCATTCGCTTCCTCAATAACAGATGCCATATGCAGCCGGAATAGTCATTTTCATTTGCACGCACCGATCTTCCACTCTACGCATTTTGTCTCTGCAAATCATCCTTCCTTGTCAAAAACAACAGGTCCAACGTCCTTGCTAAAGCGACCAACCGAAAATAAATTTCGCGATAACTTGGGAATGTGCCAAACATTCGTTAGCACACCCTTCTTCACTCCGTGTGAAGTCTTCATTAACATGATGATGTCACCGCTGCCGATAGTTTGTACTACGCCGTCGTCAGCCAAATGCACATCGATAGGTGAAAAAACCTTGTAGTTCCTCATGAACCTCTTGGAACTTGCCATATGCTACGTCGCCCCTGAGTCGACCAGCCATACATCCTTCGGCTTGGCAGAGCCACTACTACTGCAACCAAGAAAAGATAGTCGCCGGAATCTTCTATCTGGGCGACGTTTGCCCGCTGCGATCGATATCGCTCACCATCATTCAGAACTCGCGAGGGGCAATCTGCGACCCAGTGTCCTTGTTTGCCGCAATTGTGGCACGCACCGGTCTTCTTCATCGGCGATCCTTTGCGCTTCGAATCCTTCATCATAAACGCATGGCCAGACGCAGCTCCATCGCCGCCCTGCTCCTTGCGCTTCATATTTTCATGTAGAAGACGAGACGTAACCAGCTCCCACGTCAGAGTATCCGCGCGTGATTCCAATGCTGTAATGAGAAACTGATACGAGTCATTAAGACTCCCAAGAAGCGTGATGACCAAGTCGTACTCGCTCACCGGGGCACCCACATCGTCGAGCTGCTCCGCTAGCGTCTTGAGCTTATTAATATGCCCCAGGACATCATCACCTTCTTTCATCAATGTCGTGAAAAACCGTCGACGAAGAAAGAGCTTGTTAGCGAGACTTCTCTTCTCGAAATGGTCTTCCATCCGCGACCATGCATCATGCGCACCACTTGACGACCGGACCGGTGGTAGCTGCGAGTCTTCCATTGCAAGACAGATCATCTCCAACGCCCCACGATACTTTCTCTTGAAGGTTGACTGGTCAAGCACATTTGTGCAGTGCTCGAGCTTGACTTCACCACTTGTAACCTTCCATAAGTCCTTTTCTTCTAGCACCATCTGTATCTTGATTTTCCATGTGTGAATGTTGGTGCCGTCGAACTTGTTGATTCGGCTTGGCGTAGACGCGTCCATGGTGGCGATGGCAGAGTTGGAAATCGGGGAGGCAGTGTCAGCGGGGCTTGGCTCATAACCTATTGATAAAGTAACTTGAGCACTAGATGGCAAAATGCAAAGTAATTTAAGTTAGGTCCTTAGTTCGCTAGCTGCTACATCTAAAAATTTACATTAATCCTGTTTTTAATATGTATTAGCCAATCATTGTTCACTATTTGGTGATGACGCGTGTCGCAATTACAAACTTGATGACGCGAGGTTGATGACGCGAGTCATTCCGGTATCTCTACCGATATACCGGTATAACTTGTGATACCGGTTTATTACTCATCTTGATGAAGTGAGGACTTGGTAACAGCATGTTGAGACGCATCATTGTCAACATATCCAATCTTCGGTTCTTCTTTGATATCCATTACATGCATTTGATTTATCGGATCATGGTTTCGACCATGATCCTTCCTCGGACTATGGTAACCTGCATCATAGTCCGAGCCGGCTTCAGCTGGGGCAAAGTGACCAGCACTATAGTGACAAGCACCATAATCCTGACCAGCTCCGGCAGGAGCCACCAGGGAAGTTACTTCTTTAAAATGTCGACCTCATACTCCCCCAATCCGAGTCGACCATCGCATCCTTCCATCTTCAGCAGCATTGGGGGCGATATGTCTTTCCCCAATGCACCCGACACAACGTCTTCAAAAAATTTGACAGGTTTTGGTCTTTCGCCCACTAGGACTCGGGGTGATATCCAGGGTCACCAAGAGATCCGGGCGGGCGCACCATTGTGGTGTAGTCGCTCTCAGAAATTCCTTCTGAGATGCGAACACTTACGGGGAGCCAGATAACTTACTTTCGGAGGGGGTAATCCGTCCCTCCAGGTCTTGGTCCGAGCCAGCATTCTGCCGGCTGGATAGGTTACTTGCATCACCTTGGCTGTGACGACTTGGATGATCCATGTTTGTATACCTCACCTTGTGTACCCGTCAGCACTGGCAGTTACGCTCTCTTGATGGACTCTAGGGTGAAAAGTTAAAAGTCCGTCGAATAAGGAAACGAGGGTTTGGACTAGGGTTGCTCTCCTGTGGAAATTTTCACCGGGGAGCGGACTGGCGTTATACTGGAAATTTGAATACCACAAAGGCTGGACGGAGAGTAATCGATCAGCCAGCTTTACGGAAGCAATGAAGGGGTAAGTCCAATCTTATGCGTAAGTAAGGAATCCAAACAATACTCCACGATCTTCCACAGTAAGCCAAAACTTCACCACACTTTCCAATAGAACTAAACCGTGTTCCAAACACAGGCGACTTGAGTGAGTATAAGTATAAGTTTTACAGCGACTCCCGGTCAGGTGACTTCCGGTGGGTTCTTTTCAACCTTCCTCGGGCAAACCAATAAACCTAGAGGGGACCTTGTTAACCCTCTGCTGTGAACTAATGACGACTTGGGTCTTAGAAAGCGAAACGTATACTGAGTTTTGTCCCTAGATCCAATATAAATATTTTGTGTACCCTACCCAAAATAACCTGACGAGCATTGACCTGTATGGTTATGTACCTTACCTGAAATAGCGTGACCAGCTCAACCTGGACGTTTTGTGTACCGTACACCCAATAGCATGACTAGGTCTGGATAGTCATTCACCTCGACCTGGACGGTACCTGGCCGCCGACTCTAATCTCTTCTTCGTGACCGCTCACCCATCTCTGGTGTTCCATCCGGCTACTACAGGGACACAACCTTCCCTGGAGCACTTTATCTATCCGTCTGTTGATCAATCCGCCCCTTGACCACCTATGGCCACCCCGTTCCACTTGATCCAGCTGGTCAACTTCTGGTTGGCCTGGCTCAGAGCACCCGGATCACCTCGTCTAGCCTGTTTCCATGTCCTCTCGCTGGTCTGGCGCTTGCGGGTGTTCTCGAACATCTCCGCAGCCGCCATCCGATGCCTGTTGGTAGCTGACCCGGGCAGCTAGCTTGGACTAACATTTCTACCAATCCGGTCAGTGGATTTATCCCCCATCAGTCCGTTAAATCACTACTTCACCACACTTTGAAGTTTCTCAGTTCCAGAGAGAACGTTCGCCAAGGGAAAGAGGGTCTGGAATGGGCGAAAAACCTGCCATGATCCCATTCTTTAGGAATTGAAAGACAATATAACTATTTGGGGACTCAACCAATCCAAAATCGTAACAATCCCAGAAACCCATCCTTGTGACAGCGAGAGAGAGAGCTACTAGTCGCTTCAAGGAGTATTGGTGTTTTTTATATACGTAATTATAGACTTTTACGTGAAGTAAATTAAACTTTCTCCACCCGAAAAAACGCACTGTTCTCAGTTCAAAAGCCAATGTGGATAACCGTATTTTTCCTAGTTAAGGCGATGACGGCATCGCTGTTGAACAAAGCGTTTAGGTCGAAGGCCTCACGCAAGTTCTTGCTTGCTTCCTGCTTGAGGAGCTCAATAAAGCTGATTTTTCAGACTAGAACTGAATAAAAAGAATTAGTCATCGTATTGAGCTAAATACTAAAATCTCGTTCGGTTTCAGAGCTCATTGGTAGATGGCAATGCTAACTTGACATTGCTGGTGTAGCCACAAACTTTACGTTGAAAGTCCATGGATTCCGCAATGCCCGCGACTCCGATGTGCCCGAAAGGAAGGCGTTATGTTGCAAACTTAGCTCCAAATAAATTGTGAATTACCTCGATTTGAGAAGATGTTTGAGATGTGTTGGGTCCGCACGAATTTATATACAGACATTAAATCGTATGAGGTACCAGCCATTCAGCTTTCACTATGCAAAATTAAATGTTTGTAATTTTCGAACAAAACCCCTCTTTTTATTGCAAGTGAATTGCACACTTGTTCATCAAGTCCAAAATTCAACTTATTGTTCCAGTACGTTCTTTAGCGTCATTTTCATAGTCGGGTTATAGAAAAAATCCTCCACCTACGATATGGTCAGATCATTATTTAACTCCATTTCTTCGGTCATAAGTGTTACATTTATTTACACTGGATACTATTTGTGTCTAACTTTCCAGATGAAGACTTGGGTTCGTTTCGCTTGGGGCCACTCGCTTTGACTGGTTTTCTTTACCACTCACTTGCCGCTTCGATATGACGATCTATACCATCATCCATATCCAGCATTATCACGTTAGTATCCAACATTCAGATTAAAAAATCATAAAATATTGATCTTCTTGTACTTTTTAGCACACGACTGGTCTGCTGTCCTGGATGTGATCGTGACATATGCCACTAGCAAACGCTTCACCTCGCATTCCCAGATCTTCAAAATATCGTTTAATTTTACTCGTGATAAAGTGTTCGCACATAATCGCCATGTCCTAATGTAAAATGCATCGTCTATTGTCCTGAATCTTCAGACCACTCTAATTCACTGTAACAGAAACTTGTGACGCTCCTACTTGGAGCGCATCTATTGGGCAATAGATCACTTCGCTTACTGCAATATGGTTCGCCACGTCCTGACTTAATAGCTCGATCTAGGTATGGTGCTGTTGGCATGGTAAATTTTGACTTCTGATGTACTTTATTCTAGAATTGAATAAAAACTGTTTATTTACTTTGTAAAGAACGTCTGGTAGTGTGGCGGAGCCGATTTCCAAATCCAATACGGAGGTTTTGTGTAGAATTCGGATACCCACTAGCCCGGACGACAAATTATCGGAAGGGGTACTCCGTTGATCCTGATCGGCATCAGGATCGGATGAATCATCACTATGATGACTGATCGGATCCTCCCGGTCTTGTGACCGGTCGTCATGTACGATAGAATCCGTGTTTAATTTCATATCACCTTGTGTACCCACTGATCTTCGGTGGTTACATTCACTCAGGTGGACTCTAGATGAGAAGGATGATATGAATCAGGTCGGAGGATAGGAGCTTCTCGAGACGGGGGTGCTCGGGTAGGAATCTCCACCGGAGAACGGGTTAGGGTCGACACTTCATTATAGTATCTAAGGGCACTGATTGGGAAACTTCGTCCAATCAGGCCAGCAAATAATCGAGAGATAATCAGAAACCACAAAAAAACACAATAAAACCACGATCTTCCACAGTAAACCATAACGTTATCTCCACAAAACTTTTTCAAGAAGTAAAACGTGTTCCACACGTGCGCGTGAGGGTTGAAAAACATACACAAATTCCGTCAGGGGACTTCCGGTAAGCCAAAATGCGTCCAAGCGCGCCTTATTTGGGAATTTAGTAACACGGCTAGTTTACCCTGTGCCCCAATGACCGCAACACGTGGCGGAGCGACTCTTTGCTTAGGGGGGGGGAATTCAATCCTATTATTATATATTATATATTCAATACCTAGTATACGGTACATCAACTTATGTGACCCACCTCATACTTTAATCTTAATCATCTTGTCACAAAGTTGTCCCGGTACCACCATAAACCAATCTTCAACGCATCTTCAACCTGATCCGTACCACTTCAGACCGGTCTTTAGCCGATCCTGATCCAGTTCTCTGCCGATCTTCAACAACCAGATCTTCAAGTATCAGCTCAAAACCAGCTTAGTGTCGGCTTCTTGGGATGTTGTACATCCGATTCCATACTGATATTGGTTGAACTCCTTCTTTCTTAGAATCTTGAAACTGATTCGGGGCCGATCCAGGCTGGTTCAGGATCGGCTTAAAACCAGGTCAAAACAGTTCCGAACCACCTCGAGACCACCTCGAACCACCTCGAACCACCTCGGAGTCGACTAAACCTCGACATCTTCAACTTGCTCAAACCTGTCCTCAACCTCCATCATGCGTTAAACCCGCAAAGTTCGACTGAATCGGTATTCCTCTTTAAGTCGGACTCGATCCAATCCTTTAGTGCTGATTCAGAGTAAGTTCGTTGAACCCTGCCACCTGTTTCAGCTGATATACCCCATAAGGCTCACCATTGCACACGTAAGACCCCATCATACACTTGGTCTCCATATTCTAAGGCAGGTCAAGATCATTCGGCCGGTAAACCGAGATCTCAATATCCCATCGCTCGAACCACTTGGATCAGCGATGATCTGCTTCAATGACTAGGTTCTACCACGCCCAATATATCAAACTATCCATAAAACTGTTTATCACATGTGTCTTGACCGGTCCGGTCTTACACGAACCCGGTCCGGTATCTGAATAATTACATCCGATCATGATATTTTACCGGTCCGTTGTTCTGTGGGACAGGTTGCGACAACGGCATCATCTTTTTTTTCACATTTCACGATAGCCCGTTATCACTTATATACCATCCTGAGTGGAACCAACCTGTCCCACCCATCAACGGTTCTGTCTTGATGGGTGTTCCAACAGCCACCAATCAACATCCATATGTGGACCACTTATTCCTGATTTTTGTTGAATCACTCTACCATAGCCGCCCCTTAGACTAACCACAGCCTCGCAACGACTGCGGTTCGACTCACTCCATAACGCTATTTCCCACTTGGTGATAATGTCCGATCAGGTTCTGCCTCCTGGTTCTTCTCAGGACCCTCCGTTTGATTCCCCGGACGATGCTTCGCCTCCGAGATCAAGCTCGTCTGATCTTGCTCCTTCGGTCACCACGGCTTTTCCTACCTCGACTTTCCTGACCATCACGATCGTAACCAGCTCTCTATCTCCGTCGTCAACTTTATCCTCCTTGCGTCCACCCTGAGTTTTGCCACCTGGTCCCTTTCGAGCCGTTACTTTAGCTACCTCGAGCAACTGGCACTCTAAGTGGAAGGGACTGGTTCGCTCTCCTTATGTTCGGCGGACACTAGCCGACTGCGGCTGGGTCATTGGAACGAGATTCCTGAGCTAGCCTCCTTATGCGAGACCAACCGGACGCTTCGTGCCGGATTGTTTAACCAACAAGTTGCGATAGATCGCTTGGAATGTGGATCTGCGGACCTGGTTCAACGACTATCAGCCTTGCAAGTGGACTACGACCAGCTCAACGCTCTTTACGCTGATCAAACCCGTGACCGGTCAAGATTGGAAGACTGTATCCAGGCGTTGCCGACTGAGCGTGATCAGTTATTCGCCGATATTGCTGCTCTACGTATTTCGGCAAAACCCTCCTACACCGTCGCCTCGATGCAGTCCATTGTTCGCGCCCTATCTATCACTGTCCGCGATCAAGGTATGTTTCGCTCAATGTTCCTTATCCGATACACATAAGTAACATCTTTTACTTCCTCCAGATGAGCACATTGAAGAAATCAATGGTTGAGATGGTGAACCACCTGCAACTGCTCGAGGACAACAATCATAACCATGACCAGTTGACCCAAGAGAGAGTTCTTGCAGTCCAGGAAGTGAAGCGTTTGGAAGTAGAGACAGGCCATACGGATGAGCAGGTCGACTTCCTGGTCAAGCAACTCTCTGATTCTCATATTGGCCGTTCCAGTGTTCAGAAACGGTTGAGTGAAAATCAGAAAGAGGCTGATGATCGTCGGCGGGAGTTAACTCTCGCCCGAATTAAATTCGAGACCTTGCGGTTGGATGAGCACACTTGGGCCCGTCGTCTCTCGGGTCTGCAGAATGTCGCCCACCAGACGATCGACAAGTGGACCGGTCCGAATGCTGATTCGGAATCGCCCCGGGACGCTTTACGTGGATTCCCAAGTTGGTCGACGCTCTCGGTCCGGCCAGTAAATCACCAAGCAAGCTGTCTGGATCAGGCCCGTCTTCGCCAGCATTTTCTCCTGTTTCGCTTTTGCCGGTCAACGTGGAAGCAATCAGCCGACGGTCAATAAATCAGCGGCGCCTGGACCCGCACGGTCTGGATCTTCCCCGACTCCGGAATTAATTCCAGCGCCGTCGGGCTCAGCAACTCGTAAGCGGAAAAGTGATTCTAAAGGGAAACCGGTTCCTGCCAAGCGTCCTTGCCTCTTCGTCCCCGATTCCGATGATGGTTCGACGGACTTGGACGAACGGACCCGGACCGCTTTGGCCAAGTCGCGCAGTACCGGTCGGCGCGCTTCGACAACAAGCCCAACGAAACCAGCTTCATTAAGTCAAGCCATCGATTTACCCTGTTCGGACGACGATGGAATAGACAGACGGGAAGACAAACGACCGGCTCCGGCTACTTCCAGTGGTCCTCCGTCTACTGATGCGGCGCCGATCGGCCGGCCTGCCAACTTTACTGGCGTTTTCATTCCAGCTTCGCGTTCCGCCGTGGACCGAGATGATTACAGCTACGACCCAAGCAAAAAGTTTATGGGCTTGTACGTTATCTCTGAGACCAAGCCGACAGCAGCTCAATTGAGTCTCGTAAGCCATGGGATGATCGTCAGGTGTGGGATTTAAACCCGATGGTCCTACAATTCAAGAAGAAAATTGCCCCTCGCAGGTTCTCCCGCCCAGGAAGATGGATTTTCTCGACCAAGTCGCCGGATCCTCTGCGGGACCAGTGACATCCAGAGTTGCTCACGACAAATGCTGTTCGGGTCATTACCGATTTAAAATCTGAAAAGGTTCTTGCGAACCCTATTCCTCGTTAGATTTCCCCGATCGCCCCTGGTTTCACGCTCTTAAGTCGCGTTTGGACCAATTCTGCCAGAACCATGGTCAGATGATATGGGAATCTACCCATCAGTTCCCGATCACCGGAAATATGCGCAAGGATGATTAGATGGGCATTATTTCCATTCTTGCAAACGTCGCCGTAGCAAAGCTGGGGTCGCTTGGGCTGCAATTTGTGATTTCGTGGTGGATGGTATCCAGATCAACGAATGTGACCTGGATGATTTCCTGTTTCCCTCTGTGTTGCACCTGTCTGTTCGCCGAGTAGAGACATGAGGGGTTTCGCCGGACACCAGAGATTGGTACCCCGGGTATGGACATCCGACCCCGATCGGCCCGTTGCAAGACGCTTTGACATACCAAGATTCCTGGCGAAACCAGTATCGCCTAAATCCTATGGATCATCCGGGGCTTCAGATTTCCCGTCTACGTGCGAAGTATGGCCCATAATTACCGCGACAACCAGTCTTATTTCATATATTCTCTAATTTTTTAATGTATCGCGATAACTTTTTACTTGTCTTCCTTGTATTCCATATTCGGAACGATATCTCCAGATTCCAGATCTTGTCTTCATTTTGCACATTCGATTGTTCCACATGCATGTAAATGTAATTGTCATATATGTTCGTCTACTCCGAACCAGCTTACTTTACTTGATTTCGACTTAGTCAGATCGGTTTCATTAGCCGATCCGTAGAGATGTGCCAATCCAGACTAATGGGATTCCTTTGGTCACCTTCTTCATGAGTTTGCATAAATCCGAATAGGTTCCGTCTCACCCGATCACGTTTGAATTCTCGTACTGAAGCTCCACAATTAAGATCTCGTTCATCCACCCAAGTCGGGTCGTCATAACCCTTCCACTGGACAAGGAAACCGCGATGGGTTCGACCTAATCGGATATATCCTTTTGTCCGATCGGGTGTCTTGAATCTTCTAAACTTCGAATTCATATTGATCCAACACTCTCTCCAGACTATCCTCAAGTAAAAGAGCGCTCGACGAAATCAAAACTTGGCTGATCTTCGATCGGTAATCTGGTTTTTGGACGATCAGGAAACTGTCTGACTGGCTTCAGTTTCGACAAATGAACAATCGCAAAAACTCCATAATCGGTGCCTGCAATAATCAACCGGGCAGCATGATCACCGATCAGCTCAGAAACACAGAACGGTCCATGCCACATGTGCGCTATTTTCCTGACATATCCTTCTTTTACCTGATCCAGGTAAAGCCTGACCCTTGATCCCGGTTCAATATTATGAGAATCATCCTGATCGTTATTCTACTCAGCCCTTTCTTGGAGTCACCGTCCGAAATCGTTCATTGACCTGTTCCGGCGCATATTGGTAGTGACGCTGTACTCCTATACGCCATCGACGGGCCTCGCGATCTCGACTTCTGGTACATCCGACGGGGGTCGCCGATTCAATAGTCAATCGAGGGTCCCAAACATACGCCAAATAAAAGGGGGTGTCTCCCCTGACCCGATCGAAGAAAGAATTTAAAGCAAATACCAGTCTTTCCGCATATTCGTCCCGATCACGTTGCGCGGAATTTGCGACATACATCTTTATAGATCTGATTAGCGTCTGTACCATCCGTTCACCTTTATCATTCACTTGCGGCCGGTAGGCTATGGTCGCACTTTGTTTCTGACCAAGCATCTGATTAAACGATTGGAAAACCTCAGCCATGAAACCCGGTTCACGATCATGTCTGATTACTTCACTGGTACTAAATCACCTGAAAACACATTCCTCATAACTGCGGGCGACCTGCTGGGCTGATCGAGTAGACCCAGCTTTGGCGATCACCAGTCAGGAAAATAAATCCGTTCAGATAAACTGTTCAATATTGCACTTGAATGATTACGACAGGAAAGAGATATGTTCTATTGCTATTACTTGGAATGGGTAGGTTGCCTGGATATTTCCGGGCGAGCAACCTCGAATAATCGCGGCATACCCTTCCCGGTTTCGCAATACATACCCGTGCCAACAAACGTTTGGACACTCCGATATAGACCTCTCCAGTGAAAAATGTTTACGGATTCTGTGGTACGTCCAGCCAACACCTTGATGGCCGCCCTCCTAACAGACATGATAGTGGTGCAAAATATCGGCTTGCAAAGTTTCCGGAGTCACCAGTTTCGCTGATCGATCGAGATCCGCATCAACTTGATCAGCATGAGAATTGAAGGAAAGCATATGGTTTTCATCCATTTCGTAATTGGAAGCGATTTTAACACAATTATTTGCTTCGTTTTGGCTCAGTTTCTACAGGTCTCAACACAAAAAAGCTTTTAGATCCACAATCCACTTTTCTTCATCTTGAGCGTTAAGGATCCTTTCGATCCGCAGTTTCTGCACTATTTCTTCCGTCAACCCTTCTTTAGAAACCCGCCTGCGAGTTGTCGATCTGGTTCGTGATCTCGTCATGGTCGATATTTGTGCTGATTTACCTTTATCCTCCGAGCGAACCAGCTGAGCTAACCAGTGTATTTCGATCAGTTCATCCAAAATTACATTGTCCGTGATCACCGATCCAGTTTGATCACGCATGGCTATTGTGTCTAGATGATCAGCACTCCGGTTCCAGTCGCGTTTCACGTACAAGAGGTCACGATTCGACCATCCTTGTAGGATTTTCATAACGCGATCATTCAGCAACTTCAGGCGCAGCGCCTTACAGTCGATTTCTCCGGTGATTTGCCGAATCACCAAATTTGAGTCTCCACATATGATTACCCTTCCTTTCTTTTGCCTTTGAAGGAGATCCAAGCCTAACAACAAACCATGGTACTCAGCTTCGTTGACGGTAATACCCGGAGTATCGTCTGAACCAGCAGATATGATGGTCCACTCCGGGAATTTCCACAGCAAAGCACTATACGCCCCGACACATTTCTTTACGTCGAAACTTATGACGATAAGGTCCTCATCCGATCCCACGACCGGTGGAGGTATGATGATCGATTCTTGTGATTGCTTCCAAGGAGCTGCCTCGATCAGGGCTTCGTCGACTTCTGACCGGGGGGTGAAACTGGCTGCTAAGATACCGAGAATTTCTTCTTCACCCTTGGTACATTTGATGATTTCTAAAGTCTACGGTGATAATAACGCTGACCATCGCCCAAGTTTTCCATCAATTCCGATCGAAGACAATAACAAGGCCAGGGTGGACCGTCTAGAAAGTACCTTGATCTGTCTGGTCACCAGCATGGAATAACAGACATCCAATATGCGTAATAGTGACAGCATTTCTTTATCCACCATGACATAGTTAACCTCATTCGATTTCAACGCCCGGCTTGTAAACGTCCCTGGACAATACACTCCATCGTGATCTTGGACCAGTGCAGCCGATATTGCCCACTTACTTGCATATAAAATCACTACAGGAATCTTTTCCGGATCGAAATGTTTCAGAACCGTGTCGCTACCATCTTCGTCTTCAGCATACCGAAGGCTACCATAGCTCGTTCCATATGACCTTCCGATCCAGACACGGTTAGGGTGATCAGAGAACTGGTTTTGAGATCCGGTTCGTTGATTTCAGTTTTGTGACTGGTCTCGTTTGGTGATTTTCCCAACTGATCACGTTCGCGTAGCCTGTGATAATCAAATTCTTTCAATTCGTATAATATAGCAGCGTATATCGAATAATCTTCGATAAACCGGCTATAATAGTTTAGGGATCCGAGAAAAGACTGCATAGCCTTTAGTGATCAAGGAAAAGGAAGGTTTCTTAGTGCACCCAAATCCTTCGAATTTGACTCCAAACCCTGAATCGACACATTATGACCAAGATAAGCGACCTTAGGCTCACCCCAGAAGCTCTTGGCCACACTGATCGAAAAATTCTAGCGTTTGCAGGAACCAAGGAGTCGTTCGACCTTGTCGCATAAATATCCCATGACGTTGCCGTAACCAAGTTATCGTCTATATATGATCGCCTTCCCAGGACCAATTGTCTCTGGTCCTGGTCTGGTTCACCTTCCTTGAACACATCGTGAGGTTCGGTGATCTTTCGGTCGGCACTAATCTGGAAGTATCCATAGAGATCAATGCCAATCAATCAGCCTCTACTAGATCTGCGGGGCATTCTTCAATCCGACCGGCATCCGGTTCCATTCGAAGAGGCCGAAAGGTGTAATAAAAGCTGATATCTCCCGAGCGCGATCGGTTATCGAAACCACCCGGAAACCACTAGCCATATCTAGTGAGCAAAACCATAGAACTTTATCTAAATTCAGGGGGAAAAGCGTACATCAAGTACGCAAAATGGAAAGATCCACAAGTAAATCATTTAGCAAGAGCATTGGATAAACCATCAACTTCTCACCATCCTGTAGTCGATACAGAGTCGAATATCAACTCAATTCTTTTTGTTCGAGATCACGATCAGTGATGCCGACTGCGATGTTGAAGGTCGGACGATTTTTGTTCCCAACAGGCCCTCGATCAGGTCGGATAGCCTTTCCCGATATTTCGGTGCGACTTACGACAACGTTGAGCGATCGGTCTTGCATTCCCCACATCAATATCAAGAACAGGCTCCATAGGCAGCTGGAGGTAAGGCATTACCCTTCCCGATCAGTAAATACCGCCTTTCCAGATGATCTTCTTTAGTTGATCGATCTGGTCGGGAGTGTTTACTTCGGGATCACCGACATGTAGATCCACCAGGGTGACCTCGGGTATGTTTGGTGATACTTCTGGCAAGACTGCCATCTGTTTTTTCGATATCTGCAACCACCTTCGTGTAAACATACTTGTTCATTCACCGGATCTATTCCCTTCGGTTCGGATCAGACTGACCGACAAATCCCTGGTCAGTAGCTTGGTCGGAGTGGTTTACTCCGGTTTTTCTAACTAAAGGTGAGGTATCTTCGTTTACCATTACTGATCAGGCCCGTGGTGGCTTGATATGCCAGATTCTGCCATTCAATATATCTTCGTGATCCCACTGAGACATACCCCATCTGTCGAAGCACTTTCCCTTCAGGTAACCACATCCCTAGGATCATGTCTTCATCAACAATCAATGAATGATCCGATAAGTTGGTAATGTGGTGTAGTCGCTCTCAGAAAATCTTCCTGAGACGCGAACACCCACGGGGGTCCCAGACGACTGACTACCGGAGGGGTACTCCGTCCACCCGAGTCATGATCCGATCCGGCTTCCGGCCGGCTGGATCGGTCGCTTCCATCCGCTTGATCGCGACTGCTCGAATGTTGCATGTTAAAAGCTCACCTTGTGTACCCGTCAGTACTGGGTGGTTAGCTCTCTTGATGGACCCGAGGGCGAAAAGTGTAAATCCGTCCAATAGGGAGATGAAGTGTAGGACTAGGGGTAGCTCCTGGGCGGAAATCGTCACCGGGGAGCTCGTTGGGTAATATACTGGAACTTTGTATAGTGCCGGCTGGGCCGAGAATAGTCGATCGGCCAGCTAAACCAATAGGACACTTGAAGTTTGTATAGTACCGGCTGGACCGAGAATAATCGATCGGCCAGCTAAACCAATAACAATGAAGGGCGAGTCCAAATGTGTAAACGAGGCAGATACAACTCCACACTCTTCCACAGAAGGCCAAAATGTCACCACTTCCCAATACTTGATACCGTGTTCAAAACACGGGCGACTTGAGGTGAGTATACGAAGTCGCCGCGACTCCCGGTCAGGGGACTTCCTGTGGGTTAACTTAACCTTCCCCGGGCAAACCAATAACAGCAAGAGGGGACCTTGTTAGCCCTCTGCCGTGAACCAATAAAAGCGACTTGCGTCTATGAAAGCGAAACGTATACTGATTTATCCTATGTCCAATACTCCCTTTGTGTAACCTACCTCAAATAACACGGCTGACCAGTCATATACCTTACCCCACGCAACCCGGCTAACTCCGACTTTGTGTACCGACCCGGCCGGTACACCGAACCCATATGGTACCAGTCCGAATGGTACATTGTACCCGGCCGGCTCGGCCGGATAGCCACCCATCCGCGCCTCTCGATCGCTAACGCTAGCAATTCCTTGGCAGCCTCTCCTATGATCCAGGTGCCTATTCCTTCCACTAGAACAATCCTCTTCTTTTAGGCCCCTTTCACTCCATCCTTACAAGCAATCCGCCATCTTGGCCGTCAAGCCTCCATAGTCCTTCCGTCTGCTCAGCCCGCTTATCCGACTATCCTCGCCCCTTGTCAGGTCCGCCGACTTGATTTCCCGCCAGGCACCGCCCGACCGCCTACAAGTGTGGCTGGCAGTCCCAAATTGCATCTTATTTCTGGCCGGTCTGGGCATCCGGCTTAGGGTGACATTTCAGCCAATCCGATGCGGGCATCCATCATCATTAGTCCGTTAACTTCTGGAGCACTTCACCACACATCATCTCCACCACGGTGTCCACACTTCTTTGTAAAAATTGAGGGAAATTTTCCCTCACTAAATCTAGCGCGAGCAGTCGCTCGCGCTCACGATTTTTTCCTTCTGCTTGCCAAAAGCAGAGACAAGTGCATCCTTCACGTAGCGTATTACAGCTTGACGTTGTAATCCGAAATCATCTACTGCTATCAGTAGGTAGACTGTCTTCGTTGCCTGTAGCCATTGCTGCAGACACATATTCGTCATATGCAGCTTCAGTGTCAATGAAGCCGATTGTTTCTACTGTAGTTACTGAATGAATTTTCACTCTATCGAAGTGCTATTTTCAGATTGGTTGAAAGAAGAATTAAAAAAAGAAGTAGCCATAAGTAGGAATACATAGGTAGGAATATATAAGTTGGACTACATAAGTATGAAGTAGTTATATGGAGTATCCTGGTAATGGTACTCACTTCTATATATATAAATTTCCCCCTTTTCAAGCGCTGACTACTCGTAACCAAGTTGCTCGACGGACGCCAAACTTTGCACCTAAAGCCTTCCTATATAACCAGATACCAAAAAACACTCGCCGTTTACGCAAGCCAACGTCGTATCTCCGAAAGGACTGGTCAAAAGGCTACTTTGGTCATTTCTTCACTTTAAGTGTACATTTGCCTTATACAGTCGGTCTCTAAGTTTAAGTTCCTGGGGATAAAACTTTTAAGAGATTCGTTTGTTTTTGAAGTAAATTTGTAAAATTTAAGTTACTCTACGACAACTGGTACCGCGACCCGGGACTTCGAGATGACAAGTGTGCACAGAAGAAATGGCCAAAATACGAGCAGAAGATTTTGGAGAAGGGGCGGTCACAGTGCATGGACAGCCCCAATTACGTTTTCAATTACAGTTTTCGCAAGATGATCCCAATAGGACGTATACATTTTCTGAGGCATGCGCGAAAATGACACGATATCAAAGACATATTCTCAAGATGCCTGGGGATTCCTCATCATGGTTTTCCCTCTATTAAGTACGCAAGATACGAGAAGCAAAACATGGATTTCCTATGAATCGTCACATTTGGCACTCTAGAAGAATCAATAGAAATTATTGAAGAGTTGCTACACACTTGTGTATAAGAGGCGTGTCGAAGAGAGAATTTCGAAGATATCTATGGTCTGGATCCTGAGCGTACAGCCCATGCATGACATAGGGCTTATGGTGTCACTGCTACTGGCTAAAAATCAATGGGAAACTTCCATAATGAACTATCGGAAGGAGGGGTTGGATAGAACAATTACTTCCACATATCGAGTGGTGGCTGATGTGGAACATACACCCCAAACAGGTTCGAAAGCACCGGCTTTAAACAAGCTAGTACATGAAGATGTCGAGTGGAATGAAGAAGGTATAGAGGGTATATTGAAGAACAAGCAGTAAAAAACATAGTCACGAAGAACCATGAGTTTTCATCAGAAGATGACATTATGTCAGCTGCCCCCAGTAATCGATCTGATGATCCGGTGGGGGAGTCATTGATGAAATTAATGCAGGCCGGATACCTAAGCTTAGAACAGCTGGCAGATGTATCTTCAACATTGACAACAGGAAGAGCTCCTCATATAGTGCGAGCACCCACCCGAAGGTAGTTCAAGCGTTCTTTTGCGAGTAAAGAATCAGAACAGGAATATGATATTGAGTTTACGGCTCAAGACGCATCGACTTCGCAAGGGTCCGGACGTCCTGTGACAACTGTGTTGCAAAACTTGTCCTTTCAAACGTTCGCTGGTGACTAAGGAGGGGAGGAAGATGCACGAGCGTGGCTTTCAAAGCTTCTGCACATTATATCCGGCTGGGACGCCACACAGCGATTGGAAATGTTCGTGGATAATATCGTAAATCCGGCCAAGTAATGGTACAAGTAATTGGTTAATTGACATCAATTATAACATCATGTACGACTGGACACTGTTATTAAAAAGTTTCAATAAGAAGTATTGCTTAGACAAGACCCCCCCCCGTCTGACATATTATACAACTGACGCAAAACCATGATGAGCTTGCGTCCAACTATTTGTATCGGCTAAATGCAGCTGCATTAAGAGACGGGATTAGTTTCCGTGGAAAGGGCGACTCTCCAGCGTTGAACGATCATTTACACACTTCTTTGAAACTTTACATGACCGAGCGCTATAGATGCAATTCAGATTCACCCCGTGTGATAGCATTAAAGATCGGAAATCCAAATTGATGGATGTACGAGTCATGTCAAGCACGACCTGGAAAGAAACTGGGAAATCGACGACAAGCAGATACCCTGACAGAAAACTTTACTCCTGTGGTAAACCGAGTGGGCCAGGAAATATCTCCGTCACAAGGGACACGTCAGAGTTCAAGTCAAGAACAAAACCCAGAACGTTCCCAAACGGGAAACAATCAACACCCATCTGCAGTCAAGGTGTGCGATCATTGCAACCGGCGGGGACATGACCGAGACATGTGTTGGCATTTTCAAGTGTGGGAACACTGCAACATGCAAGGTCACACTATTAAGTATTGCCGACCCTTTATCGAAAAGATGGCTGATCTGCGATCAGAGCTGAAATCTGGAAAACTGTCGCAACAAGGAGTGTCAGAACAGGTGAAGACACACAGTTTGCTGAAGCAAAAGCACAAGAAGCAACACGTGTGATGAATATTAACCAGTTACGTGTGGAGATTAACGAAAACAAAGTGGAAATTGAAGACAATCAAGAAGAAAAAGCAGAAGATTACAAAGAAAAAAGCAGAAGACAATCAAGAAGAAAAAATAGAAGACAACAAGGAAAAAGAACACTCAAAGGAGAGAAACCTAAACAGAGCAGAATATTGTACTACAACTGTTAATTTGGATAGTGCAAGATAAGGGGAGAGGCGAGGCTGGTACAGGAAGCAAGAGACAACACCCTATGATGTAACACAAGTTTATGTACATGGAGCAGCTGACGATGTGGAACTCCCATTGATGATGGATAGTGGAGCTAACATATCACTGCTCCATACTAATTTAGCGAGGAAGCTGAATGTGGGGGTTTAATATCCCTACAAATTTCTTTGGAGTGTCCGATAATCCAATTGGAGCCCATGGGCTGGCGAAGTTGATGATACGCCTAGGCCCTGCAGTGGTTTTCGAACATTAGTATAGATCCGTATGTATCAAACGCCTGTATAATACACTGTATTATACAAATGTAATATACAGCATTTAAAATACATTGTATTTTATACGTATTAGCGTATTTTTTTCTTTTCGTGCTAGATCAACAGGAGTCGATTGTAAGGAATGAAGCGTCAACCCATTCTCCTGCCCTAGGACACTCTAAACTAGCGTAGAAACAGTTTTTTTAAGGTATTGATTTTTTAGCCTAAGTATTACAAGAGGCATAATTTTAATATCACTCACTACTTTAAAACAACACTTAAATTCTACTTAGGAAGGACAAATCACTTCTTTCAAACAACATTAAATATTAAGGAGATGACGCAAAATATAAATCAATGATTTGTACTGATAACTTATTTTAACTCAGAATTTTACCACAACTGAACCAACTGAACGATGACCGGTGTATTACCGTTAAAGTCGGATCAAGTAAAAATATTTATGTTTTGGTAATTTTTTACTGGGGTTGTGTGGCAATCATGACCTCCGTCCTATAAACTGTTAGAAGCATATGTTTCCTTTGATGTGAAAGTGGAATGTTAACAATACAGATTGTCGTGTCCCATTTGATCCGTGTATCCCACTTAACCCGACTTTTACGGTAATTTTGTATGAATACTGTATTAATACCGTATTAATACTGTATTATACAATGTGTCGGACCTCAAATTGTATAGTACGGATGAGTTATGGGTTTCTGATTTTAAATCTCTGGCTTTGGTCATTCTGGGCACCGACTTCATGGTAAAAGCCGGAGTAACATTGAATCTGAAGGATGAACTATGAACCATACCAGGAAAAAGCCTCTCGCCCTTCTGACTACGAATGGCCTCAACAAACATACTTATACTAAGGTATTCGAAGAGATCCGAAGGAGTAAGAATGAAGAATTAAATTGGATGAGTGTACAAGCCATCCGGGCCATAGGGGATGTACCGCCTGTAGTTTACTCCATCGACGCTCTCTCACCCTGTAATGTAGATCAATAACATTTAGATTACGACATCTATTTACAGGAAGGGGTAGAGTTATCAGCGGATGCTATGTCGGAGCAGCTGGCTCTCATCCCAGAGATCGAAGCAGATCCCAGTACACCTGTGGATATGGAACGGGAAGGTATAGGCAAGCCAGACCTTACTACACCCCAAGAATAATCAATGGTACGGAAAATATTGGAAACGTACAAAGACGGATTCATTAGTTCGGAGAATGCGTTACCGCTGCCCGCTAGAAATGTGGTATGTGATGGGGACGTAGAAGGAGCTAACCCAGTGGCACAGAAGGCAAGGCGCGTCCCAATGCATTTGATGGAAAAATTGTATGAGCTGTTACGAGGACTCCTCCAAGCTAAACTCATCCGATATTCACAATCTCCATGGGTATCTCCCATCGGGTTGGTGTTGAAAAAGAATAAGAAGAATTTTCGATTCTGTATTGACTATCGCTTGTCAACCAAATGACAAAATTAATGGTATATTCCATGCCCTTTATAGAAGGCTTGATGAAAGATTTTAAAAATGTTATGTGGCTATACTCTACGGATAACGCCAGTGGACATTGGGAAGTATTGATGACAGCAAGAGCACGCATCATCACAGCGTTCATTTGCCCATTAGGACATTTTGAATGGTTGCGGATGCCTCAGGGTCTCAAGAATTCTCCTCTAATATATCAGAGAGTCATTGATAATGCGTTATGGACGATGGTCCGACGTATTAAACAAAAGGATATACCATGCAGTATGGTAGGCTACGATGAGGCAGAGATTAAGAAACGAAGATACCGCAAGAAGAAACAGATTTGTACCTGACAGGAGATGTGTTTCATCTGGGAGTGTCAGAGCGTTCATCAGTGAGGCCAGTTATCGAACGGAAACCATATATTGATGTTGTAACGTTTGGAGCAATTACTTGGAGCGGCTTGTGTATGGCGTTAGAGGTTTTGTTGGAATCATTCAAATATTGGAGAATTACCATTAGGCTTCCTTCCTAAGAGTTCTTTCTGGAAGAGAAGTGCGGAATTTCTTGGACATAAAATCTCCTGACAAGGAATCTCGGTAGCTCTAAGGAACTTGAAGTCAGTGCTTTCAATGACATTCCCTAAACTATCGAAAGGGTACAGCGATTCTTGGGTAGCCTGATCTACTATCATCGTTTCATTGACAACTTTGCTACATTTGCTGCTGCACTTTATGAGCATACGGATCTTAAGCTGCGGGATGGTACTCAATTCTCTCAGGCTAGAAAAGCTTTTAAGATACTGAAGCAACGTCTCGTAAAGGCATCTTTGTTACGACATTTGCAGCAAAACAAGCCATTGACAGTCATAATTTACACGAATCAGTGGGCTTTTGAGCAACGGTGTGTCAGGACCATGAAAGAGTTTTGCATCCAGTACGGCTCGTTAGCAAAATATTTAAGGATGCAGAACGAGATACACGGGGGCAGAAAAAGGAATTTTAGCTTTAATGAAGACCTCGAACGAATCGAGCCATTTTCTTTACGGTACATGTCATATTGTATACTAGATATTCGACCACGAAATGGTTGTTTACGTCAAAACGTTTGACTAGACGGGTAATTCAGTGGGCTGTCATGTTATCTCCGTTGTCTTTGGAGATTATCCGTGGGGAACAAGGGGCGACAGGCCTACCAGCCATCATGTTAGCAGATATTATTCTGTGGAAGAATATTGATGATGGATTGGAAGATATAGTACCTCTCAAAACCCAGAAAAATATACCGGTGATAAGGCCAATTTCCGAGTTAGATCGAAGGAGTGGTGGTTTTGTGCTAACATTCAACGGAGCGGTAAGGCTAAAAGGAGAGAAGCTTGGTTCATTTGGTATGATTTTGTAAAAATTACAGACTTGGGATCCAGTAGCATCCGAATACAACATCAAAGCAGAATTGATGGTGAACGAGAGTGAATAACATGGACTGATCGGGGCTCTTGAACTTGCTAAACGTACAAGGTACATGATGCGATTGTGTGTTGAATTGTGATTGTCCAAGTCAACGAAGCGTTACGGTGCAATAAAGCAACATTGACAGTGCGGTTAAACATTGTAAAAACGTTAATCTTGGAGTTCGATACCATTAGCCTGGTCCATGTTGCACGTAAATATAATCAACTAGCTGATTTATTGACGTATAAGGCAATGCTGGCTTTGTCATCTGGAGAGATTAACTCAGTGGAGGAAACACGAACCTACAGTTGCTGAACCCTACCTGAACAGTTGTATCGAACGACGGATGAAAGTGAAAATGTTTACATTACTTTATGTAACCCGGTGATGGATGGAGTAAATAACGGAGGAAAAGAAGAAGGAAAGGATCAGAAGGAGGGTCAAATGATAAAGCAGGCTTTTGGGACGACTGGGAACTTGAATAAACAGCAGAAGCAATCACAACTCTGGCGGGCCAAGAGTAAGAACAGGGCTGAGTGGTCTCAAAAACAACCACCAAGTGAAGCAGAGTACGACAGAAGTCACTGATGAACAGATGGTAGTGCCGGCACAGAAGGATCAATTTCACAGAATAGCGAGAGCACAACAGACAGATACATGGCGTGCGCAGACCGTCGCCTATCTGAGTGGAAAAGAAGGGTTATTGTCATCTACAATTGCACTGAAACGGGTGGCACGAATATCAGTGGGTTATGTAATGGACGCAGCGGGGGAGTTATATTACTGTTCGATTGGTAAAATATAAACAAAGACGATATGCTGCGAATAGTCGTTCTGGACGTACTACACGTGAAGATATTTTGCATGCATACCACACCGAAGCGGAAAGTAGGGAACTTCTAAAGTTAATGCATGTCTTAGGAGGATGTATTATTGAAGAAATATTTACGCTCAAATTGAAAATTTGATAGCTTCGTGTGAAGACTGTGCGACTGCTAAAAGGAAGCCGTGATATGAAGGCTATCAAGTAGAAACATAGTTGCATCGAGACCGTTTCAAGTACTAGCTATGGATTTCGCTTTAACTCTACCTAGGACTTACGAAAACACGAAGCGTTGCTATATTTCATCTGTGTGTTCTCCGGATATATTGTGCTCGTACCCATGGGTTCCACGTCGGCACAAGACGTAGCAGAGGCATACATAAAAGGCATATTCAAGAGATTTGGTGCGCAAGAGATCATACGACGTGATAGAGACCCCAGATACATAAGTTCGGTATTTCGAAGATTCTAAAACAGAAGCAACGACCAACTCTAACATACAGACCCAGACCACAAGTGAATGGTAAACAAGAGCGATCAGTACAGACAGTGATCAAGGCGATAAAATGTTACGTTTCAGACCCAGAGCAACGAGATCGGGATGAACATATACATCAGTTGGAATTGGTGCTCAATACTTCCGGAAGTTTACAGCATCATCAAACTTATTACTTTTTGGTACATGGATGGAACGCTCGAACGACCATTGAGGCAATGATACCTCCCAAGAATGGATCATTACCAGAAAAGAAAGCTTTATAGTGGCGACAGAAACAAGTAGATCAATAAGAACAAGCTAGGGCGCAAGCCTAATTCATCCAAACGACACTGATGGCAGAGAAGGCAAAGGAACATTTTGGAAAATTAGTGTGGCTTTATTACGATCTAGTGAAATCTGGATTTGCGAGGCAACTGGCACATCTTTGGCATGGACCCTATCAAATAGAAGAACGGGAGAGCGATTCAGTGTATCGGCTTAAGTTACAAGGGGTGGGCACAAAAAAATTCTCTTTGGTACACATTGGACGTCTTAAGCCTTACATCTCACGGATGAAACGGACACAAGACAATATCGACGTCGAGAGTGAGCTAGATCTGGAAGAAGAATTGTTGCCAGAAACGACTGCTTCGAGATAACGAGTGGGAGGTGGAGAAGATTGTTGATTCTCGTGCTAAGAAACGCACTCGAATTGGAAGAAGATAGCGAGATTATCTCATAAAGTGGTAGGGTTTTGAAGAAACCACATGGGAAAATGAAAATAACCTCCCATGCACCGCGCTGCTATATGCATATGAAGTCAAGAAAGGATGAGAGAATCGAATGAAGTTTGCACAAACAGCAGACAAAGGCGAAGACGCAGTGTCGGTGGATGAAAAGTGCTAGGAGTGATTGTGAGCATGACATGGAATAAGTATGGCAGAACGATGGAAGAACAGAGCATGGAAGGACAGCAGAAAACGAAGTGGGACAAGAGGATGATTACATGGGTGATGGAATAAAGAAAGAAAACAAGAATTCAAGGAGATAAACAAGTTGCTGATCGAGATAATTGTAGAAGAGCCACCTGATGCAAATTCAAGTAACAATACATGTCACGTCCCCAGGTTGGCTACACTTACATATACACAATCAGATCGACTACTCAGAAGATGACTACGGTAATCATGACATGGAGAGCTAATTGATGAAACGACCTTAAATGTTTGTCGTCGAAGCGTGCAAAGCGATATGCGATGGAACGGCCTTAAATGTGTGCCGCCAAAGCATTAGAAAAAACGTAAGTGTGATGAAACGGCTTTAAATGGGTGCCGTAGAAGCACTAAGTGATGGGTATAACGTGATGAAACGACTTTAAATGTATGTCGCCGAAGCGGTTGAGACATATATATATGTGACACAATATTCCCCGGAACGTGTACCTGAAGGGAAGGTATTACGTGGGTGGATATATAATGGAGAAGTGATAGAATTGATCTACGGTACTGTTTAGACTATTTCCGATGGAGTTACAGTACTGACTGGATCACTTTCGAATTGCTTACGGTACAACCTGGATTATTTCCGATAGGATTTGCACGGGCCGGTGCGGGAATTCTTTTTGTTGGCAAGTTTGTCCGGGCCGGTGCGGGGTTTTATTGAGTCAAAGATTGGTGTGAAATACAAAAACAGTTGGATGGAATTGTATGGGGCACAGTCCCAATATAGATTTCGATATATTGCATTTTCAGCACAGACAGCATAACAACGGGAACAACTCATGGCGACGGCGGGGACCCCAACCGACAAGAAGGACGCACAAAACGCCATGGGAGGCACAGAATCGTCTTTGAATTACTTCGAAAGGTGGTAGAGGGAGCTGATGAAAGAAAGAGCAACAAAGATGATCACAGCGAGACGATTAATGCAGTATCTGCCGATAAAAGCCAAGCGCAGAGTAGGAGGTAAAGAAGAACAAGGAATCTGCTGTCATAGTCAAGCATTGGACATAAGAACAAGTGATAGCGCATAGAGCTTTATTGGATGTGTCCGCCAATCAAGGCGCATCGAATACTAAACTATGTCAACAGTATAACAACAGTTGCAGGCTCAACCAATGGTCGCTTAGGACAGCCACATTATGCAAACACAAGTGGATTGCAAAGCGAAAATTTGATGTGTGAGATGAAGAAGAGATCAAGTGGGTAAAAAGTATAAACGCGGACATATCACGAAGAAAACCAGTGGCTAGAAGAATACAATAAAGCTTTCCCGAATAACCAAGGGAAACGGACCGTGTGAGCCATAGAACTAAACCAGGTAGGAAGAAAAGTGATAAACTCAAGGGAAATGAACGAGGTGACTCGGGCCGTACGGCTTCGCGATGGATAAAAGAGGAAGATGATGTGCTTCTAACAATTATGCGGAAAGGAAGTAAAGATTACAAAGTTATCGGCCAGCAGGTTGAGAAACAACGACAGACATGTAATTGGCCAACGATGCCACGATCAAAAGTGGCAGTGAAACGGTGTATGAAACGGCTTCGCATGGAGAAGGGGAAGAAAAAGCGTTCAACAATGTATTGAGGAGAAGAACAAGATCAAGATGCCGTAGCAAATAGAAAGGCGAAGCTTACGGTATACCACCGAATGTCTATAGACACTGGCATACCGTGGGGATTCATTCACGCACGATGGGTAGCATTGGCGGCACAAATTGGCGGACAGAAGAACTGAAAGTAATCGAGTCCAATCGTGGGTCGCCGATCAACAAGGAGGAGAGCAAATATTTACGACGACCTCTACCAGACGGATGGGTGGACACTGAGGATAGTGCCAGTGTAGTTTCAAGTCACACGTCGGGGACAAATGAGCGTTCAGGTGATATCATAGTGGATTTGACTCTGGAAGAAGGAAAAGTAGAGTCTATGGACTTAGCGGGACCAATTGAAGAAAATGAAGAAGATTACGGAGAAAAAGAACTCATCCCAATTGAACATCTGTCCCAAGTGGGTAACGTTAGGTCTGTAGAAGAAGGATCAAGTGCCCCTGAATGGGTAGGTGATGCCACGGACAAAATTTATGCAGGAACAGTGGAAGATGAGAGTGGAGATGAATCGGATTACGATGAAGACGATGATGACTTGCAAGAGACAGAAGGGTCCGCCTTAGGGTTCATCACACCTCTATCACGTACAGAGGAATCAGAGGGGAATTATAGACTGCGAGCACGAACCGTTCAGCCGTTTGGCATTGGTGGAAAGAGCGGTTTTACATCGTCTATCCACAGTTACAAGTGGAAATGTCGAGTGAAACAAAGCTCAACACTACTTGAGGTGTATTATGATTCATTACGCAGACAACAAGAATGGGAAAATTATATCAATCGGAATACCAAAAGTTATGGAAGGAGCATCACGAAGCAATTTTTACAGTTGCGACAAGATGAGCAACGGGGTACCCTACTGGACGGTTTATCTTCTATGCCGACATCGGGCATGTGAGGATAATAGCCCCAGACGGGACTATGTCCTGTCAAAAGGTGCAAGGTGAAGGGAAGCCTCTCATCACCCTGGAAGTTAAACCGCATAAAAACGATGTCCCCATGCGCGCTTTGTTTGACACAGGAGCGTCAAACAATTTCGTTAGAACTGAGGTTCCAACGTCGTTGACTTCGTGGAGATTCAATCTCCACGAAGTATGTTGTCAGTCCGGTTGGCAACAGGTGCAACTGTTACTATACCAAAACGTGTGATTCGCACACGCTTCGAGTTAGACGAACTGTCCTTCGAGGACGAATACACCGTCCTCAATCTTGACGACTAGTTCGATGTTATCTTGGGCATCCCTTGGATGTCCAAGCATAAACCAACGATCGACTGCGGCGGATCCACAGGAACTGATCACCCTGTGAGTAATCCGGCTGTATCTAATGATACAACCGCATAGTCAGACCGTCCGGTGGGTAGCGATGGTACCACCAGGTCTGATCTGACGCTATCAGCGAAAGGTACATCCGCTGATAAGAGTCCAGTGGAACTTGCACACGCGACAGAAGAGTCGTTGCGTGTCGGTAACGTGTGCAACACGGGTGACAGACACTCCCTGTTAAATCAACCACGACCTACGAAGGTCGTGGTGAGGTTAATATACCCACGGTGGGAAACACTCACCGTGATAACGAAGGTTGCGACACGGATGAAAGTGATTCCCGTGTCGAAGACAAGGAATTCACGACTGCTCTCAGTCGTGAGTGTGATAACCCTATGGTTGACAGTGGTCACCATGTTGACGATGCCTTGCGCACGAGAGATAACAATCACTGTGCTGCAGAACAGGCAACAAATCAGACGAGTGCGTCTGATTATGCGGTTGTGTCCGTCGAGACGGTAAATGTCTTGACGCAGACAGAGACTAGATTAGCTACCCAGTCTCTAACACTCAACAATCCCCCGACCCTAGGTTTGTAGGTGATGGCTCTTCCAGCCTTGAGCTGGAAGACGTGAAGAACTTGCACGATGATCAGATCGATCAGATCTGTGTCATCGTTGCAACAGACGATTTTGTGGATATTCGTTCACGAATATCCACATTGCAGGCAAAAGACATTGGGAACGAGACCGTTCCCAATGAACAAACCAGAGCTCAGCGCTTTGAAGCGCAGAGCTGGGAGTCACTTAAAGCAAATTTCACATACTATAAGGTACTTTGGGAATACGCTGACGTATTCCCAGAAGAAGCACCCCTAATGATAAGGGAACTAAACATGAAATTGACCTCGTGCCTGGCACGAAGTAATGTATCACGCGGAAATGTCCGTTACCGCGTGACGAGGTCAAGGCGATCGACGAGTTCTTTCAAATCTGTCGTAAGGCGGGACATGTGCGGGAGTCTACCTTACCGCACTCCAGCCCCACCCATTGTGTCAAGAAATCCACTGGTGGGTGAAGAATCGTTCATGCTTTTAATTAGTTGAACGCAGCCACGGTACCGGCACAGACGCCGATACCGCGGAAAGATATCATCATAGATGGCATGAACAGAAGCACCGTCTTCAGTGCTCTCGATTTAAAGGATGGTTTCTATCAAATCCTTATACGTGAGAAGGATATCCTTCTCACGGTAGTAAGCACTCCAAGTGGTATGCTTTGGGAGTGGCTTGTGATGCAACAGGGACTTCGAAAGACCCCTGCTACATTCAATAGATGCGTCACGCATCTATTGCGCCCGGCGCGAGAATTTGCACCGAGCTACTTCGACGGCGTGTTCATCCACAGCAAGGCTGAGCACGGTAAAAGCGATGTAGATGTCCATAAAGAACATCTATATCGGGTGTAGAACTTATGCTTACGCATAAGCTCTATGCCAATCTAAAGAAGTGCACCTTAAATACGCGTTCTTGGCTGCTTCGTGGGCAAGAACAGGGTGCACCCTGATCCAGAAAAAATCAGGGTGATCGTTGAATGGCCTACGCCAAACAATGTCAAGGAACTTCGAAAGTTCCTTGGATTGGCAGCCTATTTGCACAAGTATTCGTTCAATTATGCTGGCCTCAGTCGACTTTTTTCACAGTTACTGAAGAGAGATGTTGAATGGCACTGGGATACCCAGTGCCAAGACGCATTTGACGCAGTCAAGTGCGGCTTGACTGAAGCGCCTGTCTTGGCGATAGCCGATAACGAGCGACCGTTTCACGTCGTTTGCGACGCGAGCGATTTCGCAATCGGCTGTGCCTTGATGCAGCGCGATCACGATGATCGTGATCGCGTAATCTTATATCAATCTCGTCAGTTGCGCCCAGCCGAGCGCAACTATCCAGTGTATGACAAGGAACACCATGCCATAAAGTAGGCACTGGCAATGTTTCGGTTCTATCTCTTTGAAGATGGACCGTTTGTGGTTTACACGGACCATGTGTCGTTACGCACTGCTGTGAGTTCAGCACATATTTCCCAAAAATGGCACGGTGGCTGTCATTCTTTGACGAGTACAACTTTACGGTTGAGTACAAACCCGGAAAGTTGAACGTGATGCCCCGATTACGAGACGAAACCGTCTGTAACGGAGTCAATCAGTGCAAACGCAATACGTTGCACTGCTATGTCGTCGTCACTCGTTCGACAGGTACGATGAGCGTTCAAAGAAGACGAGGAAACCCGTCTGTTTGATTGATTACCGATATACCTCACATTATTCACACCGTGGTACCAGGTGAAATTTGCAAGATATAAAAAACAATAGGTACTTATTTTGGCCAGTAATATTGCCTCAAGTATTTGTACGATGTAAGACTGCAAAATGGTTATCGAATCGGTGACCAAGTGCAAGTATTTATAGACATCAAATTTCCTATTCGGATAGAACCTGAGTTTAACTCCGCAAATCGGTTGTGCACATGACACTCTTCGTGACCGTTTTGGGCCTTTGGGGTCAAGTGCGAAATGCTTAGCTGGAGCCTAATCGTTCCGGAGCTGTGTTTCGCACTACCATGTCCAAACACCTTGCTATAATTAATTTATTTGTAACGTACGAAATTTTGTAGGATATAATGTATGATGGGTGTGAATAATGTGAGGTATATCTGTATTTAAGTAATCAATCTGATCGGAAGCGCGAGGAACTTCTAGAGTTCCTTCGCGCTTGCGTGCATCGTTATCGATTGCACGATGGGCTGTTGCTTTATACCACAGACCAACAAGATGTAATCCGCATCGTTGTTACAAACGACGACGATATCAAACACCAGATACGTTTTGAGTATCATGATGCACCGATTTCGGGGCATCAAGGTCGAGAGAAGACGTATGCTTCTCACGCGATTTCTACTGGCGTAACCAGTATAAATGGGTATGCAAGTACGTACGCGCTTGCGAGATATGCTAGCGCGTAAATCCTGCGCACTCTGCGCAGGCTCCCCTCCAATCTCTGCCGGTTCCGACGGAGTGTCGGTAGTCCATTCGATGGACTTTATCATCGGTCTTCCGCCCGACCACAGTCGGAAGACTGGAATAGTCGTCTTCGTAGACCTTTTCAGCAAGATGGTTCTTCTTGATGCAGTGTCAGCGAATGTCACTGCCGCGCAAACAGCGCGGATATTCGTTGCCACGGTATTCCGTTTACACGGACTGCCGGAGAACATAGTCTCAGATCTCGATCCCAGATTGACAGGACGTTTCTGGCAAGAAACGTTCTCTTTGTTAAGAACGCAGTTAAAGATTTCAACTGCGGACCATCATGAAAGGGATGGGAAAACTGAACGCGTTAACCCGTCTTTTGAGGAGGCGCATCCCCACGGCGATTGTCGTGCTTTTTAAGTCTTCCAAACGAGACTTGTAGTCGGTTTCCAACCGATTGTGGGAAGTCTGGAGAGTCTGAACCTCCAACTTCAAGCGGTCAATCTCGACCAGCAGGAGATCATTCTTCTGCTGAAGGGCAACGTGAGCGCCCAAAATGTCGTGAATCTCTTCACGAAGGGAACGATATGCCTTTACAAAGTGGGACATATCGCCGCTCAACCCAAAGCAAGCCCTCTCGATCTTGCGGAGCTGCGATTCATGCTCCGCAACAACGACGGCGAGGGAACTACCAGTCCCCGCCGCTCCTGATTTATAATCAGGGCGAATAAGCGCTACATTCTAGAGCGCTTGATTGCGAAGTGCTCGGTTCTCGGTACGCTGGTTGGGATATTCCCAAGGTTTTTTTTTACCCTTGGGACCCGATCGAGGTTCTGAGGCCAGACGCCCCTGACCTCCTGAAGGATTTTGAGAAGGATACTTCTCCCCAAACTCGTAAGAAGCATCAAGACTAGGTGTTGATGAGTGGAAAGTATAAACACAAGGTGTTGATACATTGAGGGCGTCGATTAGGCCATTAATTATAGTGGGTATGAGTACCCTTGTACCCCCGCATCTCCTTTTCGTTCAGGCAAGGAGCTCCCCTTGGACAACAAGGGCAATTCAAATGAGAAGAAACACCGCAAGGAATTCCTTCTTTGATGCAGGTAAAAGTGATAAATTCCATTTTCCTGTACGTGAATGCTTCAAAAGCGCTCGCGATTTACGTGAACTCGCTTCACGTAATCATCGGGACCTTTGTTGTAGTTTTCAACAAAGGCATTCCAACTTTTTGTCAGGGCGTCCTTATCGTCCCTGTTCTTCCGCGACCCTTTTTGGTTGGTATAGTGACGAGCCTGAAAGAAAAGGTCCATAAAGTACCGACGTCCATCGTCGGTACTCCTATCGAAGTTGCGATTACAAAGGTCTTCGCAATCATCAAGCGCGATGATGTCAAACAACGGGTATTGACAATCGCGCTTGGTATGCCCGCCACTGTCGGGCACTAATGTCCATGCTGGGGTCCAAAACCCCACTTTGTACGGAACATGTGGTTCCGTACGACAAGACAAATCAGAAGTAGCGTAC
>MIQA02005062.1:0-11306 GCA_001887855.2 Sclerospora graminicola | reverse complement strand
CAAGCTGAGCCTACATGCGTACGCTCAAAAAATACAATATTTTTTATCAAATATTGTATACGAGCCGGTGCCCCCTGCCATGCAGGTCACCGCCTTCATGAAGGGACTGAATGACGGTCCCATCAAACAGAGTCTTTACCGGGTTCCCCCAAAGACTCTGAGCGATGCTATAGACCAAAGCATCCGGGAGGAATTCAGCATGCGTCGATCAGCAGCGCATGCTGGGGTTAGTCGGAAAGCACAAGCGCCTTTCGACTTTAACATGCCGCCAATGCAGCATGTTAATACTAACCAAAACTTTCAATCGAGACGAAGTTCACACTTCGTCCCGAGACACCCAAATCCGCGTCAGAATGCGGGCGGAGGAGGTCCAGAACCTATGGACCTATCGGTTGCAGTTGCCTCAACTCCGAGGCAACCGAAGAACAAGAAGTTCTTTCGCTGCAATCGATGCGCGAAGATGGGCCATTACGCCCATGAATGTATGGCGCCGCGTCCGGCACCACGCAGTCAGCGGACTGGACAGTCTGCTGGCAAGCGACATCAACAGGGGCAACCCTCTGTTGATGAAAAAAACGTCAACAACCAGTAGGGGCGGGGCGCCCTACTGGACGGGTTATCTCACATGCCGACATCGGGCATGTGAGGATAATAGCCCCAGACGGGACTATGTCCTGTCAACGTGTGCAGGGTGAAGAGAAACCTCTCATCACCCTGGAAGTTAAGCCGCATGGAAACGATGTCCCCATGCGTGCTCTGTTTGACACAGGAGCGTCAAACAATTTCGTTAGAACTGAGGTTCTAACGTCGTTGAACTTCGTGGAGATTGAATCTCCACGAAGCATGTTGTCAGTCCGGTTAGCAACAGGTGCAACCGTGACTATACCAAAGCGTGTAATTCGCACACGCTTCGAGTTAGACGAACTGTCGTTCGAGGACGAATACATCGTCCTCGATCTTGACGACAAGTTCGATGTTATCTTGGGCATCCCTTGGATGTCCAAGCATCAACCAACGATCGACTGGGTTAACCTGTCGATCGACTGCGGCGGTCTCACAGGATCTGATCACCCTGTGAGTAATCCGGCTGTATCTAATGATACAACCGCAGTGTCAGACAGTCTGGTGGGTAGCGATGGCACCACCAGACCTGATCCGACTAGGTCAGCGGATAGTACACCCGCTGATCAGAGTCCAGAGGGACGCGAACGCGCGACGAACGAGTCGTTGCGTGTCAGTAATGTGTGCAACACGGGTGCAAAGCACTCCCGTGTTGAAGTTGCTACTACAACCGATGACGGTCGTGGTATAGAGAATGCACACGCGGTGGGAAACACCCACCGTAAAAAGAATGAAACCGTCACGGAAGCAAATGACTTCCGTGTCGAAAATAAAGAACTCACGACTAAGAGCAGTCGAGAGTGCATGAACACCATGGTAGACAGTGGTCACCATGAAGAGAAGGCCTTGTGCACGAGTGATGATCACCGTGCCACAGATCGGACAAATGCGTCTGATCTAGCAGCTGTGTCCGTCGAGACGATCAACGTCCTGACGCAGACAGAGACCGGATTAGCTACCCAGTCTCTCACACTTGACAACCCTCCGAACTTAAGTTCAGGGGTGATGGCCCTTCCAGCCTTGAGCTGGAAGAAGTTCGTAAAGAACTTGCAAAATGATCAGATCGAACAGATCTGCGTCATTGTCGCATCTGATGAGGTTGTGGATATTCGTGAGCGAATATCCACTTTGCAATTAGAAGGCATCGGGAACGAACTCGTTCCCAATGGAAAGAACGCTGAGAACGAACTCGTTCCCAGTGATCAAACCAAAGTTCAGCGCTTTGAAGCGCAGAGCTGGGAGTCGCTTAAGGCGACTTCTCCGTACTACGAAGTACTTTGGGAATACGCTGACGTATTCCCAGAAGAAGTACCTTGCGAGCTCCCTAAGGATAAGGGAACGAGGCACGAAATTGATCTCGTGCCTGGCACGAAGTACTGTGTCACGCGGCAATGGCCATTGCCGCGTGACCAAGTTAAGGCCATCGAAGAGTTCATTGAAACTCGTCGCAAGGCGGGGCATGTGCGGGAGGCTACCTCACCGCACTCAGCCCCACCTTCTGCGTTAAGAAATCCACTGGTGGGTGGAGAATCGTTCATGCTTTCAATAAGCTGAACGCAGCCACAGTACCGGCGCAGACGCCGATACCGAGAAAGGATGTCATCATCGATGGCATGAGCGGGAGCACCGTTTTCAGTGCTCTCGACTTGAGGGATGGTTTCTACCAAATCTTATGCGTGAGAAGGATATCCCTCTCACGGCTGTAAGCACCCCAAGCTGTATGCTTGGGAGTGGCTTGTGATGCCACAGGGGCTTCGAAATGCCCCTGCCACCTTCAACAGATGCGTCACACATCTATTGCGCCCGGTGCGAGAATTCGCACCGAGCTATTTTGACGACGTGTTCATCCATAGTAAGGCTGAACATGGCAAGACTGATGTAGACGTTCATAAAGAACATCTACGTCAGGTGTTAGAGCTTTTGCGCAAGCACAAGCTCTATGCAAATTTAAAGAAGTGCACCTTTGGTGCACCTGAGATACCCGTTCTTGGCTGCTTTGTAGGCAAGAATGGAGTGCGCCCCGATCCAGAAAAGATCAGGGTGATCGTTGAATGGCCTCCGCCAAACAACGTTAAGGAACTTCGAAAGTTCCTCGGACTGGCGACATATTTGCACAAATATTCGTGTAATTATGCCGGTCTGATCCGACCTCTTTCCCAATTGTTAAAGAAAGATGTCGAATGGCGCTGGGATACCCAGTGCCAAGATGCATTTGATGCAGTCAAGCGTAGCTTGACTGAGGCTCCCGTCTTGGCAATCGCCGATAACGAGCGACCGTTCCACGTCGTTTGCGACGCGAGCGATTTCGCCATCGGCTGCGCCCTGATGCAGCGCGATCACGATGATCGTGATCGCCTAATCTTTTACCCATCGCGTCAGTTGCGCCCAGCCGAGCGCAACTATCCAGTGCATGACAAGGAACTCCTTGCCATGAAGTATGCACTGGCAAAGTTTCGGATCTATCTCTTAGGAGATAGACCGTTTGTGGTTTACACGGGCCATGCGTCGTTACGCACGGCCGTGAATTCACCACACATCTCTCAAAGAATGGCACGTTGGCTGTCATTCTTTGCCGAATACAACTTCACGGTTGAGTACAAACCGGGAAAGTTGAACGTGATAGCGGATGCGCTATCACGACGCCCCGATTACGAGACGAAACCGTCTGTAACGGAGGCAACCAGTGCAAACGCAATACGTTGCACTGCTCTGTCGTCTTCACTCGTACGACAGATACGCCAAGCGTACGAAACAGACGAGGAAACTCGTCTACTGATTGATTACCTTAGTAATCAATCTGATCGGAAGCGCGAGGAACTTCCAGAGTTCCTTCGCGCATGCATGCATCGTTATCAATTAAACGATGGTCTGTTGCTTTATAGCACAGACCAAGATGATGTTAGTCGCATCGTCGTTCCAAACGACGATGATCTCAAACATCAAATTTTGTTTGAGTACCATGATGCACCGATTTCGGGGCATCAAGGTCGAGAGAAGACGTATGCTTCTCTCGCACGCGATTTCTACTGGCGTAACCAGTATAAATGGGTACGTAAGTACGTCCGCGCTTGCGAGATATGCCAGCGCGTCAAGCCTGCACAATCTGCGCAGGCTCCCCTCCAATCTCTGCCGGTTCCGACAGAGTGTTGGAAGTCCATTTCCATGGACTTTATCTTTGGTCTTCCGGCTGATCACAGTCGGAAAACAGGAATAGGGGTCTTTATCGTAGACCGGTTCAGTAACGATGGTTCATCTTGCTGCAGTGTCAGCGAATGTCACCGCTGCGCAAACGGCGCGGATATTCGTTGACACGGTATTCCGTTTACACGGAATGCCGGAAAACATAATCTCGGATCGTGATCCGAGATTCACAGGACGATTCTGGCAAGAAACGTTCTCGTTATTAGGCACGCAGTTGAAGATGTCAACTGCGGACCATCCGGAAACGGATGGGCAAACTGAACGCGTTAACCGCGTTTTCGGAGACATGCTGCGTTCATACGCGCATGCCTTCGAGCAGTGGAGTGACTATCTGCCACTCACTGAGTTTGCAATAAATAACTCGGTGCATGCTTCTACTAAGCACACCGTTCTACGTGAATGCCTTAAGGCATCCACGAACCCCGGCTTTACTTGGCGGTACGCCAATCTAAGTGGGGGAGGGACCCGCTCAAATTTCGAGCGAGTCGATGCACAAGTTGCAGTTGCAACTTGCGAAGAAACTGATGAGTCTTCTACTGTTACCACAGGAGAAAGCAGTTTCGGAACCGAAGCCGCTTATGCGGAATATGTGTCGGCACCAATGGCTGCAGACAATGAAAACAACCCATCTACTGCCAATAAAGCAGTAGATGAATTCGTATTACAGCGCCAAGCTGTAATACGCTATGTAAGAGATGCACTTGCTTCCGCTTTTGACAAGCAGAAGCAGAATGCAGATAAAAACGGAAGGAAAAACACAAATTCCTTTCAAAAAGGTGAATTAGTTATGTTATCTACAACTAATCTGCCTACACATGCAATCAGCAACTTCCCTACACGGAAGTTGCTCCCTAAGTTCATTGGACCTTTCAAGGTCCTAAGTGTTAAGGGGAATGCCTATACTTTAGACATTCCCGCGGCCATTCGCCTTCACCCAACGTTTTACGTTGGGAGTCTCAAGCCGTACCGATCGTCTACGTCTTCGGACGAGACGCATCGCCACGGCGAATGCCGTGCTTCTTCAAGTCTCCCAAGAGAGACTTGTAATCGGTCTCCAACCGATGATGGGAAGTCTGGAGAGTTTCCACCTCCGACGTTTGTTGATCGATCTCCGACTTTTGTCGATCGATCTCAGACTTTAGTCGATCAATCTCGACCATCAGAAGATCATTCTTCTTCTGCATCACGACATGCGCGTTCAGAATGTCGCGAATCTCGTCTCGATGACAACGATAAGTTTTCATCGAGTGGCACATGTCCTCGCTCAAAGCGTTACAGTGCTTCTCAAGCTTGCGGAGCTGGAACCATGCTCCGCAACAACAACGCCGAGGGAATTATCAGCCCCCGCCGCCCCTGATTGACAGTCGGGGGAACAAGCGTTACATTCTCGAGCGCTTGCGCTCGGTTTCCTATAAGAAGGGCAGCGTACCGAGTACTTGGTGCGTTGGTTGGGATATTCCCAAACGTTTGACTCTTGGGAACCGATTGAGGTGCTGAGGGCGGATGCCCCTGACCTCCTGCGTGAGTTTGAGAAGGATACTTCTCCTCGAACGCAAAAGAAGCGTCAACACTAGGTGTTGATGTGGGCGGCACGCCAACACTAGGTGTCGGCGGCTGCAAAGCTTCGGTATTAGATACCGATGCTTTAAGAGCATCGATAAGGCTCTTAACACTAGCAGGTACTGAGAAACCTCGGTACCCTCTTAGCTCCTTTTCGGTTAGACGAGGAGCTCCCGCGGGACAACACGGACACTTCATGTTCGAAGGAACCCCGCAAGAGAATTCCTCTCTAATGCTAGTGAAATGGATAAACTCCATTTTACCTGTGCGTGAGTGCTTTAAGAAGCGCTCGCGGTTTATGTGAATTTTCTTCACGTAATCGTCGGGACCTTTGTTGTAATTGTCAACAAAGGCATTCCAACTCTGCGTAAGGGCGTCTTTGTCGTCCTTATTCTTTCGCGACCCTTTCCGGTTCGTGTAATAACGAGCCTGGAAGAAAAGGTCGATGAAGTACCGACGTCTATCGTCAGTACTACGATCAAAATGACGATTGCGAAGGTCTTCGCAATCATCAAGCGCATTAATGTCAAATAATGGATATTGACAATCGCGCTTGGTGTGCCCACCACTTCCGAGGGCAAGCGTCCATGCTGGGGTCCAAAACCCCACTTGGTACGGAACATGACGTTCCATACGACATAGTGAATCAGAAGCAGCGTAAGCCGCTTCCGCACGTTGTTTCTTGGCAGGTGGAGCACCACCTGTCACCTCAAAGTCTTCTTCGCTACGACCTGGCGAATGACGAGGACTAGGAGGAGCTCTAAGCTCCTCATACCACCGTTTCATGGAGTTGTCGCTGTCGTAATCGACGGCGTCAGACTCTACTTCGCCATCACTTAACGGCGAAGCAGTTTTAGCGGGCTTAACCTCGCTAGAATCGTTGGCAGGGACGGTATCGTCCTCGCCCTCATTCTCGGAGTCAGATGACTCTCCGAAGAGGTCATTGAACTTCTTCTTGGACACCCGCCTTGCGGCAGGTGGAGACACGGAAGATGTTGCATTCGCGACATCTTCCCGCCCTCCCTTAGACACTGCTTCCGCAGCGTCTACTACGAGAGACAAGGGGTCTCTCGGCTTTGTCTTTCGCTTCGACGCTACATTCGGAGCGTCGGCATTCGACGACACCTCCGCACGTGATGCAGAGGTGATGGCTGTTTCCACAGTATCGGCAGTGCCCGTAAGAGCGCCGCTGCGTCTGCTGACCATTTGTTTTCTAATGGTCAAAATGAGTTATAACAGAATATCGTTATGACCAACAAGTGCCACCACTCGATTGGCCAATATTACATTATATTATTGGCCAACCAGCTTGAGTGGGGGGTGATGTAATGGGGTGCCATTACATAAGTGATATTTGAGTAGAAATATCACAGTTCAATTTCAGACTTAATACCTGAAATGTGAATATTGGATTATAAGTTGTCATAATCCACTTTGAGAACAGATTCTGATATCATTATCGAATCTAACAAGTCATCTAATGATAAAAATATCATTAGATCAGTTTTATACTACATGTTACTATGATTAGTCTAGGTCTAATTATACTAGTTAGCTCTTAACCATTCATAAATATATTCACTCTTAAACTTACCTTCTAGTACTCAAGTAGCCTTAGGTATATATATTAATATATATACTTAAGTGATAGATTAATTAATACACTAATTAGTTTCTATCTAAGTTTATCTAAGGTAAACTAAGGAGGACCAAATTTACATTTGGTCCTACACAAATTGCACGCTTCCTCACTGCAATCTTACAGTGTAAGCTGTGTAACAGTAGCCCTGTTACACCTGTCTTATACCAGATTTTACCTGAATGGAGTCCGAAAATTGATTGTTGACTAGACATTTCGCCGACGTCCCCATGTGTAGCCGAGCCACTAAAGCAACAAATTCAATCGAAAATCCAAATAATTGCAGAACTGAAAATAGATATTTCCTGTCCACCGTATCGTACGCTTTACTGAAGTCTAAGAACAGGACCCCAGCACTCTCTACGGCTGACACTTTCTTAACCATCTTATATTTCTTGAAAACGGCCTTCATCAGAATCACCGCCTTATCCATCCTGCGACCTGATACAAATCCTTGTTGTGTATCACCGATAAGCTGGCCCTAAAACTTCTGTAAACGTCGCGCTATGATTTTGGCAAACAATTTTATAACTCGTCGTTAGTAGTGATATTGGCCTGTAATCGAGAGCATTGCTCGAATCGCCTTTTTTTCGCAGAGGAAATACAACTGCATTCAGGAAAGAACTAGGAGGATCCCCTCCCTTTAGGATCGCATTGAACAAAGTTGTTAGGGGCTCCAGTAAAATGGGGGTAAAGTCCTTGTAGAAGTCTTTACTGATTCCATCTTGCCCCGCTGCCTTTCTACGCTCGATACTCTTGATAGCCCACTCAACATCCGTCTCTAAAATCTCCGACATCAGTTCCATCTTTTGTGAATTTGAAACCTTATTCGCTTCTGGTATGGTCATAAACTGTTGTAAGTGAACTGGCAGCTGCTGACTGCTAACAGCTCGGTGACTGCACCCCAAAATCGGTTTCCACGTCGCTGCAAACTTGTTTGGTATAGATAAATCATTCGCGAATACTTGGTCTAAGGTAGCTACGATTTTCGTGACCGTTTGGTCTCTCACTCAAAGTGAAGCCCTTTTGAATAGCCACCTGACATCAGCTGCAGACCGATGTAAACGAAAACCACGCCGAATCACCCTTTCTGTCTGTAGTGTTTCCGAGATAGCATGAATGATGTGCTTCCTCGTTGAAGCACATTCACTCACCGATCTCCGTAACTGATGTACTCGCTTCTTCCGACTCCTAGCTATTGATTTCCGCACTTTGTATAGGGTGTTTCTACAACAATCGAGCCAGTTGTCCCAATGAGTTCGTGTCAGAGAGCAAGCCTTTTTGGTCGATAACTGTTCCAGGATCGTATCCCGAATCGCCTCCTTCTGGGTAATGCATTCTTCTAATCCAGTTCAAATTACGGGACGGACTCGGATCTTTAAAATAGAGTCACACTTGATTGTGATCCGACTGGAGTGGTGGGGCTGTTACTGCCACCCATACGACCCAATTTTTCCAATCTCCTGAAACGTAAAACCGATCGAGACGACTTGCCTGATGTCCACGCCAGTATGTAAAATGTTCATGCGGATCTAGATGCGACTCTTCCAGTGGAGACACCATCAAATATCTTGCGTCCCACAATTGCCACTCTTGAAGAAGTCTCTGCAGAGCCCCACTCTCTGGCCGCGTCGATCTAGTCCCACCTAATCTGTATAAAACTGGATTATCTACACAATTGAAATCTCTACCCATAATGCACATTCTTGGTTTCCTCAGGAATATTTGACGCACTCCATTAAAGAAATTTTCACGTTTTTTGGAGTCACTGGATGGCCCATAAATATTCAGGATTACGGTATCATTCCATTTTAGCACCATGAGTCGGTTGGACCAATGTTCTCGCTTCCATGCCATAACATCTTCTGCAATAGAGGGGATCAATAGGAACGTCACTCCACCCCGTTTTTTTGGGAAAATGCTCCAATAAGAAAGAGCCAGGTACCTATCCACCTGTCCCCATAATAAGGCCCAATGTTTCGCCATCTGTCCACATTCTTCCAATGATGTCACATGGGTTTCTTGTAGAAGTATGAACTGGGCAGGGAGGTCGGGATACCCTCTTTACACTGACATCCACGAAATAACATCTTTAATCGCGAAGCCTCGGACATTTTGGCTGATAAATGTATGCGAAATTTGTCTGTGAACACTCCCAGCTTTATTCTTATTCGACACATATTCCATATCATGTAATAAATGATATTTCGTAAAAATGTCCATTGAATTAAGGTTGAAGTAGGAGTGATTAACATGTCTATCCCGTGCGGTGCCCTTAGTACTGGTCGGACCCACCAGGTCCGACTCACTCGTCATGTCTTCGTCACCATTCGTCAATTGTAAAGTTTGTCGTGCCTGGGTGTAATTAAACACCTTCCTTCCAGGCCTCCGAGATCTCTTTATCAATCCCATCTATAATGGTGGCGTAAGTCGGACGACTTCGAACTAATTCCAGATGACGTTGCAGCAAAGTCAAAACAGTATCTGTTGGGTTGTAATCCACTCCAAGTAATGCTGCTATGTGTTCCGCGAACACATGTGCACACAGCATCCCTGCTGCTTGGTGGAGCACCTGCCTTGGTGCTAGCAGTTGTAAAATTTCATTACCTCCTTAGCTTATCTTCCGGAGTCGTGACCATTCTTGCGAACTGTTAAGAATCGCTGTTCGCTGCCCTGACCCAATCATCACTTAAAATCGATGTTCTCACGGTTCGAACCAAGCTGGTGGGATGTCTGCAAGACCTTCCCGTTTACCGGCCTCGATTACAGCTAACCAGCATTGTTCCCGCCAGTGTTTCGTCAATTCCACAAGAACACTAGAATGCACTCCATCCAAAATAAAATGAGCGCCAGGTACGTCCTTTATCATATGCAGAAGACGATTTGAGTCCGCTTGTGCAGCTTTAATCCACAAAGTCTTGGTGGAGCTAACCAAGGGGAACGGGATACCCGTTTGTTCTTCCCAATGTGGGAGCAATGTGTGCCAGGCACTCTTAAATTCTTCCAACGTTACCGATTCCATCACCACATCCGAGTTACAGTCTTCGAAATCGTCGATCAGTTCCCTTGCGACCGGTTGTACTTCCTTTGCCTCGGTCACTCCTTCGACTGGTTCCCGGCGGCATACCCGTTTGGTTGTTGGGCTGACCTCATCTTCGGATTCTGCCGTTTCCTGTGAACTTAGGGAGACGTCCGACGGTTTATATTCCGATCCCAAAAGTGAACCATCTGATAAGAACAGGCCTCTGGTTGCAAATCCTGCCATACCTTCGCAATCCATTGGTTCAATATCGGCTCTGATATCTGATACTGTTGGAGAAAACGCTTCCGAACATCCACATCCGTCATATCTGCCGCCAGCAACTGTTCTTGTTCTGACAAGGATAGCTTGCCGACCGTGTCTGTCAGAAAGTGAAGAAGTTCGCACATCCTGGGGTCCTTCGTCATGATAATCTCCATGATTTCACACTTTGAACCATGATGAATCGTTGGTCCTTGTAATCGTTGTAACAAGTCATCAATATTCCCGTCCCAGTCATCGGGATCCCACGGCGATTGATAGCTCAGCGCCGATGCTGAATCTTCACCACTATACACGAGATCCGACGAGTTACTTTTGGTGACACCCTCACCTGAGGAATGCATGATAACCTGCCTTCCTGAAACTGGGTGATGATCATCATCAAAATCTTCATCTTCACTGCTATGATCCATCGATATATCCTCGTCAGGGAGTCCCCGTCTTCCCGTCAAAATTACAGAGTAGTGTTGGCCCCCATATCTTAAAATTATGGGCCTTTTATTATCACGCGACTCTGAGTCAGGTGACGTTAAGAAAGTCCGAATTTTCGCATAAAAATCTTTCACCGTCATGGGTATACCCCACTCATTTGATACGACTTCGCCTGAAATCGACGCGTTTCCGGAGTATAGTATTGAACTCCAGGTACTTTTTCTCCAGGCGGGTGACTTAGTACGAAAATATCCCGTTGCAATAATGTACTCACCGTCTTAAGGGTGTCAGTGCTCCCCCATACATTCCTGGGAATTATTTCCGTCACCCCTGATCCACTTTCCGAGAAATTCAGTAAGTACTCCATAAAACGGCGTTTCGATTCTTTTGGGGAGATCCGACGACATCCCCTACCCAATTCGATCAATGTTGGTTTCCTCCCTCCTGGAGGGAACTTAACATCAAAGTCCATCAAAGCCCGCGCCAAACATCCTTCCTTGAGTTTCCTCGTCATTTTCTCTAGCAAAGGCGCCTTGTCTAGTAATTCTGCCG
>MIQA02005059.1:0-15996 GCA_001887855.2 Sclerospora graminicola | reverse complement strand
GAAAGCGTGTTTAAGGTAGGACACAAGGGTATATGGTGAGGCTGAGTGCCTTTTCTTGATGTCTTGTTATCGATTGATTATGCAGGGCTGGCCGTTGGACATTATTCAAGGGAAAGATTACATTGAAGTACGACCGGAAGGTGTTGGCAAAGGGAAAGTCGTCGAGCATTTGCTCCATCGAATGCGCGTCGATGGCAAGCCAGCCGATTTTGTTTTATTGTATTGGCGATGACGTGGCCGACGAGCTCATGTTTGATCAGTTGAAGAAAATGGTCGCCCAGAAAGAGCTTCCAAAAGGTGGGGGAATGAATGCTTACGATACGACTGGACGTGTGTCTAGATTCTAATGAGGCGTATCTGTGGGTGGCAGACAAGGTATTTACGTGCACGGTAGGACAGAAGCCGTCGAAAGCTGAGTTTTTCATTGATGACCACACGGACGTGATCGGGCTCTTGAAGTCCTTAATGGTCGTTGCGACCAAGGTAAAGGAAGGAATGTTGGGTATATTACTCTTCCTCGTGCTAACGCTTGCTTGAACAGTCGAACCGGAATTATTCGCTCTCCGATATGCAATCGTTTATGAAAGACACACGTCCATTTCTTCCCTCGTCTTCCTCTGGTGTCTCAAGGAGTGCGACGGCGGATTCCGTGATGCGAAAGTCCACAAGTCGTCATACGCTCCACCATTATCTGTAAGAGGGCTACATTTGGATGCCAATATGTAGTGAAGAAAGGAGAGAGAGAGAGAAGACTGACGTTATGATTCTGATGATGGTGTAGGACGCCTGTGATTGAGGATCAAATTGTGCCCATGGACACGGGTGGACCAAGCGGCTCTCGTGATTTCTCGTCGTATCGACGCAAGAACAAGAGGAATAAATGGCTCACGCGATTTCAACAAGTTGGTGTCGCTGCTGTATTACTTGGAATCCTGCGATGGCGCAGCGTGGTCAAGAACCCGTCTGAAAAGAAGCTGCTGACGTATCTTGTAGCTTCACTTGGGATCGCCTGGTCGATTCAGCGACTGCGTTCCAAGTCACGGCAATAAAATGGCAGAAAAACTATGATGACAAGGAAAGTAGGACTCTGGAATGGAAGTTGATGGATGGAATCGCCGCTTTGGGTCCTGTGGTATTCTGTTTGTATTTTCATTTACTGTTTGCTACAGTGTCTTTAAACCGTGATACCGTTCTCCGCCCCCCATTTCTTCATGACACGCACGATGTATTCAACCTGTGGATTATTGTTGGTTTTGAGGATGCTCAGGACTTCCTCCAGCTCCACTCTGGTCGCTTTTCCTGCTACAACTCGCTGAAAAACACCAACACAAGCGCCGCGCTTTCCTTCCCAGTACTCTGGATCCGGGTCGAGCCGCTCAAGGATGTCAAAGGCCTTGGCAGCGTAAAGGAATTCGCCCATTTTGTAGCAGTCATGGGCAATGAGCTGAAGCAAATTGAACGAATCGTCCGAGTTGTCGAGTTTCAAGTACAAGTCCCACGCTGCCGAGGGATTGTGGTTTAAAATGTAGCAGCGCGTGAGCCAGCTCACATAGCAATATTCATTGCGATACTCGTCTCGTTGGACGCGCAGGAGTGTCTCGAGCGCGTCTTGATGCGAGCCGATATTGCAGAGCGAGATGCCAAAGTTCCAGTTGAAGTCGTCTTCATTGTAGAGATATTGCTTGATCGAATTGAGATAGATGTTGACATCGTCGAACTGTTTGAGCAGATAAAAGCACGACGCCATGCATTGACGGCCTGGGATTGTATCACATTCCGTGGGAGACGAACCGACAAGTTGAAAGTATTGCTGCGCCGTCTTGATATGCTGGCGTGACAGTGTGGCCTGGCCAAGTGTGGCGTGCACGACTCCTTTGAGAATATATTCCTGTGGAGTCGACGGCTCGAGTTCCTTGATCAAGTCGTACGCTTCTTGCACTTTGTCGTGCTTGAGATAATAGACGACGAGATTCAGTCGGGCTTCGGGCAGTGCGTCGACGAACTGCGGCAAGACGCGGAGGGCGTGCTGACCGTCTTCAAAGACTACCATATTATGGCTCACGAGATCATTCTGTTCGATATTGTAGCCTCGATCGGTGAGCGTCTTGATCTCGTCTTTTGCCGCCGCGCCATTGTAGAGCTTGAATTGATTGCACGATTTGACATTGACGGCCACGACACTCTCTGGAAACGCTTGGAGATAGGCTTGCATGATCTCGAGCGACACGTCATAGTAGTCGAGTTTATAGTAACACATGGCGACGTATACATTTAGCGCAATGTCGTCTCGATTCTCGAGCAGCAATCGTTTGTAAATATCGGTCGCTTCTTGGAAATGATTGCGAAAGTAATGGATGGCCGCCAGTGAGAGCTGATCTTCCTTCGAGTCGGTCAGTTGTTGGTGATAGATGAGCAATTTGTCTTCGTCGCCTACTTTATGAGCGCAATGGAAGAGCAATCGGTTCTGCAACTGGCCCACTGGTCCCTTCTCGGCCTCTTTGGCGGCCTCGGGATACAATTGGAGGTAGAACAAACAACAGGCACGATAGAGATAGATCTCGGGCAAGTCGTCCACGTCTCGGATCTGATCGTACGCATCGAGTGCGCGCTGGTAGTTGCCCAAGTGGAATGATGCGTACGCGAGCCATAACAAGGTCTGCGCTTCTCGTCCACCTTGGAGACAAGATCGTCGCTCTTGAGCTGAAACTCCAGGATAGTGGAAGCGCCTGTAAAGTCTCGCTTGGCAACACATTCTTCGACGCTTGGCCCTCTCTTTGTCTTGACTCGGGCACTCTCTTGAGCTTTTGCACGCTGCGTCTGCTTGGGCTTGGCGACGTACATTCGTTCGCGGCTCTTGAAGATCGCTAGTGTAGTCATGTGTGCCACATGAGATAAATATTCACAGTGAGATTAAATCTAACAGTTATAACTATTTATAAAGCAAAGCCCAATCCAGTCATTTTTTATTGTCGAGGTGAAAGAGTATGGGGCGGCGTGAAGAGGAAGGTGAGGGCAGTCGTCGTCACGGACGTCACCGATCGTCCCCGAGTCTCGTACGAGGTGAGGACAGTGAAGAGATCATTCGTAACAAATTGCGTGAATCTGGATGGAAGAAACGACGGACGGAGAGCGAGAACCACCCGGATACAGAGACCTCGAGAGACAAGGATGCGGTCAAGGAAAAGGGCGAAAAGAGCGCGTCACGCGGACTGGACGAACACCGTAGCTCACGGATGTCAAGAAGTTCACGGCGTTCGCGTTCCTCGCGTCGACGAGACCGAGAACACCGCAGTTCCCGTCGAAAATCATCGGGAAGCAGACGTCGGTCACCGTCCCACTCACGTTCGGTTGCGTCGCACTCCCGTTCGCGCTCTCGTTCGCGCTCTTACTCAACAAGTCGACGTCGACGTCATCATACTTCGTCCTCTAGGAAACGACGATCGTCCCGATCACCCTCTAGAGGTAGAGACGGTAAACCTTCGAGACGAGTGTCGTCACGCTCGACGTCAGTGTCGAAGAAAAAAGCATTGTTGACGTTAAAAGAGAGTGAAGAACGAGAAAAGGAAGATGAGACGATGAAAGGGAAGAAAAAGAAGGAAGAAAAGATGGAGATGACGGAAGTGACCGAGGAGAGAGAGAAGACTACGGACGATGGAGACAAGAGGAATGGAAAGAAACAGGAAAGAAAGCACGAGGGGGAGAGGAAAGAAAACGAGGAGCGACACAAACCGTCGTCGTCCAAGAAAAGCAGTCGTCGCTCTCGGTCTGGCTCGCCTCGATCACCGTCGAGATCTTCTCGTCGTCGACGCCATCGACATGATTCGTCGTACTCGCGCTCCCGCTCGCCGCCACGTAGTCGTCGGAATCGACGTGGAGAATCTCCTTCGCGCTCGCGTTCTCCAGCGAGAGATCGACGCCCACGTGGACGGGACCGTGATCGGGAGCGTCGCAATCGTCGCCGAGGACGAAACTACAGTCGCAGCCGTAGTCCCAGCTACAACAGCCGTCATCGTCGACGCCCTGAACGCTCGAGCTCCCGCGATCGATCGCGTCGTGATGCCAACAGCTCGCCAGAAGCACATCAACATCCCCCGACTGACACAAATGCTGCTACTGCTGCTGGAACTGCTCCGCCTGCATCAAACACTGGCGTAAATCCGACAATTACCCAACTCATGGCCCAGTATCCAACGATGAGTCTTCAGGATATCATTGCCAAGATGCAGGCGTCGAATGTGACAATGGCAGCAGCAGTCGCTCAAAAGCCGGCGCGTGAACTTTACGTTGGCAACTTGCCGCCGAATGTCTCGGGACCACAGCTTCAGGAGTTTTTGAGTACCATTATTCAGCAAGTTGGATTGACGACCCAGCCTGGCAACCCGATTATCAACACTTGGATCTCAACGGACGGCCATTTCGCTTTCTGTGAAATGCGTTCGGTGGAAGAATGTAACTTGGCGTTGATGCTGAATCAGTTGTCGCTTCTTGGACAGCCGCTTAAGTTTGGTCGACCGCGCAGCTTCATGGGGCCACCCCAACCAATGCCTCAACTCTCGGCGCGCACTCAGACGGCTCTAGCAAATTTAGGTTGCACTCCCAACCCAATTTGGTTTGCCCAGCCTTCGATTCCAAGCATTTCACAGGCAACGACGGACGTAACAACGCTCTCTGGTGCTGCTTTGGGTGGACTTTCGATGACCCAATCGGCTGTGCCTGGTACCACGGCAGATAGCGGTTCGCACCCGCTCATTATGACTAATATTCCCGTTGTATTGGCGGAAGAGCAAGTGAAGGAGCTCGTGGAGCCGTTTGGGAAGCTCACAAGCTTTAAATTGGTCAAGGATACGACTACAGGAACATCGCTAGGCAGTGCTGTGTTTGAGTATGAAGACGAAAACGTTGCGGCTCAAGCCGTCGAAGGTTTGAACGGTTTAAGTATTGGTGGAATTCAATTGTCAGTTCAACGCCAGCCTCGCTCTAGTGGAGCGGCGCTACCGAGTGCAACTGGGGAAGACCAGCCCAGTGCTGTTCTTAAAATGGTAAGGCATTTTACGTTTTTACCCGATCTGGGTAAGACGAAGTGTACTTACAGTTTGTTATCGTGTTATGATGTAGTCGAATATGGTGTCTGTGGATGAGCTAAAGGATGACGAAGAGTTTGCGGATCTTGCGGAAGATGTCGAGGAAGAATGTAAACGGTTTGGCAATGTGACGGGTTTGGAGATTCCGCGTCCCAAGGTTGGTTTAAATTGTGCTCTGGTTCAAAAGGGTGGCTGCCTGACTGCCGTTTAAATTTTACGTTGTTCAGGACGGCGAAGATGTCCCCGGCTTAGGCTGCATCTACGTTCGTTTCGGAAAGGAAGAAGATGCAATTTCTGCCTTGAAGGTATCATCTATCTACTCGTCGTTTTACTTTCTTAAAGCTTGATCAATGACAAACGCTTTTGTCTTCGTACAGGCATTGAATGGGCGCAAGTTTGGCGGAAATATCGTTAAAGTCACGTATTTTCCCGTCGACAAGTTTGTCAAGCACTTGTTCTCTTGAGTATGTTTGAGGTCCAAACTTCAAGACGCTCAAGAGCTGTTCAAGTCTATTTCTTTTTATCTTTTTACGTGCGCTAAGAAGTTGCGGCATTGTCGAGTGGTTGATTTGCTATGAACCATGCAGAAGGTTTGTACCGTGAACGTCCCAGGACGTTTACGCGCACGGGCCTCAGCTAACTGAAACGTGCTGCCGCAATGTTGTAGATGGAATCATCGAATGAACTTGGCCTTCTAATCTTGTGTGCGCGTGAGCTTCCTTTGTTACAGTCGTGCCTAATGTGTGGATGTGTATTTCGTGACCACTGTGCTCATGTAGATTTAGGAACTAAAAGCAACAAAGCACAGAGAGCACAAACGTGCACCTAGGCGCTCTTTCCACCTAGAATTCAAGACATGGGTTTTCTCCCTCCTGCTAACGTACATTCTTTTGACGCACAATATTGCATTAGCAGGAATGTAAAGATCAAGAATCATGAAGAAGAGCAGTTGTAGACGGTCAGGTACGTGGAGTGTCGCTAAGTGTAGGCTGCGCAAAGCTTTAAGACAATGATTCACTTTATTGTGTTTTTACCCCGTATATAACAACATATTTCTTATAAAGTGATACCACCCTGAGACTACTTTTTAGTTTAGCCACCGCTTCTTACCTTTACTGACTTCTAGATATCAAAGGCCACGCGTAACCGTCATTTTAGTGCTCCAAATAAGGGCGTGTTGCCATTGATATCTAAATTCAAGACATAACTCAAATAGAAGGCATGTCACTACGATTAGATACCGTATTATTTTAGGGTTGATTATTAGCGCAAGGGAGGAAGCGAATTGTTGACTGCAAAGTATGACATTTTGGGAACCAGAGCATCCGGTCAAGACCTGCAAGACCTAGCAGCCCGACGCTCTTGTGCAGAACCGAGAAGGCACCAATCATCTTTCGAAAACCAGCCGCGAGGTGGAGTACGCTACAAATCTACACAAGGAGGTTACGCGTGTTCCATCCGAAGCATAACAGAGTGGGAAAGGCCTGCGACATCCAATGGTTCTCCTGCCTATTATTTCGGTCATCCCAACTACGTTGATGATATTACAGCGTCTTACCCCGACTCGAGCCCGGAATTGCGGTCGACGGTCGATTCGTGTTCATTTAAAAACATGGTGAGTGTTGTTTCTGGTACATGAATGCTGCTTAATCAATGTACTGACCGCGCTTTATTACTGCTTTTTCCAACAAAGCCTGCGCGGAAAAGTGGACGACACGATTCCGTTGCGATTCATCTCTTGCAAATCATGGTTCTTTACCGGGATATCCTGTTCGGCGACACTGAGGTTCGTTCCAAATGAGCTTGGAAGAACAAAATTGATCTGCTTTGATCCACTAATACGTTTTGTCTTTGTTTTCTCGTGTGCTTTTCAGTTTATTTTGATCAAACAGGAATTGCAAGCTAACTCACAAATAGTTGAAGATATTCGCAACATGGCGTGGTCGTCTGACATTGAATCTGCTCGACTGTCGGAAGAAGACGATAGAGCTTTAAGCGATGGCGATCGAAGCATCAACGGTGATGCCGAGAACCAAATTGTGCACGACGAAGCAGCAAACAGACTGTTGTGGGGGCAAACGGGTGCCCTGGAGACGATTGCTCTTCATTCGCGGACCTCGTCATCAGCTTCAAGCGTTGTTGGAGAAGACGAGGACCGATCTCTCGACGGCGGGTGGTCAATCTCTTCACCGACTAGTGACCATTGCCGTCCCCACAGAGACGAAAAAAGGATTTCTCGGAACAGCGCCGTTTATCGTTTACCGATAGTAATCAAAGTAGCGATTGCCAAAGAAACGAACCGCGAGTACTGCACCTGCTCTCTCGCTCCAAAATTCGTCAAAGCAAACGCGTGAGATCAAGCAAGAATTTGTCGGTTCGCCTCCGCCCTCGCCGCCAGCTAGGCTAGCTTCAAGTCGAGGGACAAACGATGACATGTACCACGTCTCGAAACAAGGCAGTCAGGACAAGCGATCATAATGAGCTGAAGAAAAGTAGAGTTGTGGCGGCTGTGTTTAGCTTTCAAGGTGTTGGCCAGCTACTTGCACCACTCATGGCCTATTTTATGCTAGTGATGAACACCGAGCGAGTGATTGGGTGGACATTACTGCTGCCTCTTGCTTCTTTGTTCTGCAACGAGCCTTCAGATCAAGGAGGAGTCATCATTGCCGGGAACTCCACGAATTGAGCTGAGAAGGAAAGATATGGAGGGGTCCTGTAGATCCAACTTGTGGGATAAACTGCTTGATATTTCGCTACAATCCAAATTGTTTGGTGCTTGTGCAAGGTGGTTTCTCTTTGACGTCACGTTTCACGGGAATGTTATTTTCACGCCTATAATTTTACAAAATACCTACGATTTTGATAAACGCCACTTTACAGATGTTGCTCTATGCTCGTTGATTGTAGCAGCAATTGCCCTACCTGGCAATCTGCTCACCGTATTAATTGTTGGTAAGCTAAGTTTCAAGACTATTTAGATCGTGGGTTTTGTCATCGTAGCTTTGCTGTTTCTGTCTCTTGGACTCTTTTACGAACAACTACTGAATTATAGAATGTTCTTGCTCGGAACGTACGCCCTCACATTTTTCTTCAAATTTCGGACCGAGCGTTGGGACGTTTTGTCTCCCAGCAGAGATACTTGCGAAAGATGTGCGCGTTGAGCTCAATGGTATTGCTGCAGAAGTCGGGAATCTCGGCGCTGCTTTTGGGGCAGCTTCGTTTGGCCTAATCGAGGTGCGATTCGGCGTTTCGTATCTTTTAATCCTCAGCACCATGGTTTCTCTGCTCGGAGCACTGGTTACATAAAAGTTTATCCCCACAAAACATTATTCCACATAAGGAGCTCAGACTGTCATGCTATGCGAGCTGCAATTGTTCGTTATCGGCAAAGCAATGCTGAGTATTCATCAACACATGCAATGACGAAGTTATTGCAATCGCGTGTCTATCTTTGCGGGGAACAGGCAGCACTGGCAAAAAATATTCATGGCAAAAGGCATAAATCACAATATAGCACGATAATAAGAGATAAAGGAAAATAGAGTTAGATGTCTACCTAAGAAATGTCTGGTATACAACCGATTCCACTCTGGCCCGGTAAATTAAAAGCATCTCAGTTGCACTTAACCGTTGTGTTGGAAGTGGGAGACTGGTGCGTGAATCAACTAGCGCCCATTGAGCTGTTCCCAGTCATTACAGTGTGAACTCTGCACCAGTCACAAAAACGAGTGAACAAAAAAATGTAACCAGGCAAAAGCATGCTTCAAATAAGGGCGTGTTGCCATTGATATGTTGTGGTTATTGATATCTAGTAGTCAGTACCACCTTCGTTGCTTTGGACGGTCGACATTAAAGTAGTCAGCTCAATGACATTCACTACAGCTGTCAGGAAAAATGTCTTACTCGGCATTCATTCTCATAAGTTCGCTTCCCTCAACCATCCATCTGCGCATTTTACTTGACAGTTTGATTTCATGCTTGATCAACCACAACATCTTCTGATATGCTAAATCAAGATCGGCACCATGCTTCGTGAGAGAACTTTCCCAATTTTGCAGTTCGTCTTCGCCCAGGGATCCTAGCAGCTCTTCTCGTATCTGCTGGGACGAGGATGACGTGGGAACCCTTACCCGATCAAAATATTCGGCACCAAAAGCCATCGCGTAGTAAGCGGAAGCGCCGTCTTCGGGATTCGGTACAAGCGGTTGCAACTTTCTGAGGTTGGCTTGAATGTTATCGTTGGATATTCCTCTGTTTCTGACCATTTCATTAAACGACTGGATGCGAGACACTTGATTTTCAATTATCGTTTCCTCAATTAAACGTAAAACATCGTGATTCGGTGTCATGGATTCAGGTAATGTTATTACTCTTTCATCATCCGAAGCTTCCGTGACCTCCCCAAGCTTTCGGTCACCGTTGCCGACAGCGTGAGTGTTATGATCCGATGTCGGAATTAGACGATCGGAAGCAGCGAGAGCCGACATATCGGTAGAGCTTGCAGCTCCATGAATTGCAAGGAAGATGACGAGAGCTCGGTGGTTCATGGAAAATATTGCAGTTGCTTGTTGATGTCTGTTGAGGAAATTCAAAACTGATGCGTATCTCGCACAGCTGCATTTCATAACAACATAAACAACTCATATTCTTGACATGTTTGAGCTACTGTATACAGATCAATGATGACCCAACCATAATTGCCGGCCAGGAGAGCAGACAAGATCGTACAGCTGCAATTTATGTCCTTGCCGACAGTTCAGATCAGTGCAGAAAACACCCTTCTAAAATCATAAAAAAGCCGTCAAAATACCATGGGTACAAGCTCGGAGAAGCTGTCAACACCAACGGATTTCAAAAAACTCATATTGTACCATATATGCCAGCAGATGCCCCACGACCGTTTGATGAGATTGATTGATAGCGTTGATGACGATCTTTCGTGAGTTAAGCTTTACGGAGTTCGAGACCGCTAGCCAGGTTGCTACTAATGCGGGGATTTGATCTCATAATCTGTTTGAGCAACTGCCAGCCATTTACCCATCCTGAATCTCATATATTAAGGCGCTTTATAAGGTATTTCGTACGTTTCATAACACATCGTCCAGCCTGCCGATAGTACATCGATAGCTTTTTTTGTTTTGTAGAAGGGATCAGACACCGTACCAAATTTACAGAAAAAAACACAGAGAGTGAACGAAAAATACAGAAACCAACCTGGAAATACAAATCCGTGTTCGAATTTAATTTTACCAGGGAAATTTGTGGTAATAAACCGATAAATACCGAAGTAGGTGCTGCAACATCTTGGTGCAACATCTTCCGCATCATCCAACGTGCAACATCACCTGCAACATTTCGTTTCTCATGCCGGATGAAACTTACGCAGTGGTGTCGTACTTAATCATACACGTACTATAAGTAAAAATTGTTGGAGCGCGCACAGGACCTCTGTAGTGGATTGACGAAGGTAGATGGGTGGCGCTGACTCCGCCGGCGAATCTGACATGATCGCTAGACGCCAGCTCAATGAGCGAAAGGGTCACGCATATGCGCTGAAACGACCACGACTGTTTCCCGATAACGATGATGATCACGTCAACTTGGAGTGGAAGAATGAACTTCCAGCGTCCAGGCCATCGAAAAAAAGATCGATGGGTACTAGCAAACATAGTCTGGGACAGTCATCTCCAGGGAGAACTTTTCCTGCCTTTGGATCTCGAGACAACAAAGAAGAGGGTACCGCGAAGTCACCCGACGATGTTGGTGCTAAAAATGCGTCTATCGCCCCGCGTCACGATGTCCCGATTTGCGCCAGTGATGAAATCGCGGATGCGAAAGAAATGCGCTTGCTGCTTAACCAAGGTACGGTGTGGTTCGTTTGTGTCAATCTACTGGCCCATTGGTGAATTTTGTGTCTAGTTATGAATCGAAAAGGAGACTACGAGGAGAGGCTATGCCACCTGCAAAATCGACCCTTTATCGTCACGAGGGTTCCTCCACTGATGGTAACGGAATTCGATGGGTGGGGCGAGTGTGATGCTGCGTGGCTTCGGTACGAATCCGAGACGCTCACGAGGCAACGTCGACGCAATTCGCGCACACATCCGTGGTGGATGGGGTAGGATACATTGACGCCCTGCTAGTTATAAGGATAATATATTTCACTGACGAAGATTTTGATGTAGAAATAGGCGAACGTTACGCGACCTGCCCCCAGAATGGTCCATGGTGGAAGTGAATCGATACTGCACTCACGGACCCTTCCAGAAAAGTCGTGGCACAGGGATCAGAACTCACTCAAGTGTGCGCTTCACGAGCTGCCCGGCTCGTGTACTTTTTCGTGTTGTTGAATCTGTCGTCAACGGGAGGAAGATTTGAAAAGTTAAACTTATAAACCAGGTGGGTAATATCTGGCGCCACGCGAGAAGATCTCATGATCATTAACCCATGCTGTATCTGTTCAGATCTGTCTCCACAACCATCACATCAATGCGGACATTTACAGCTCCTACTTCAATAGCAACACCATCACAGATGAAGTCCTTCTAGGAAAAATTGATGCAATGATCGCAACAGGAACGGGCACAAAGCAAGTTGCCGAATTTCTAACAAACGAGATGAGTACGTAATCTTTACATCCGCGAATTTAATTGCTGACTCAACTACTGAATGTTCTTTACGCAGATATATCCATATCTACACAAAAGACCCGCAACTTGTTAGCGATGCGTCACGGTAACAAAAAGTCGGAGCTCCGGTTTAAACAACTAGTTGCCGATTTTGTGGCCATCGAAGGAAATCACTGCACGATAATTCAAGATCAGAATGGAATGACTTGCGGCGTCATTATGCAATCGGCTGCTCAATATGCCATATTTGACCAGTGGCCCGAGACAGCCGTGATGGACTGGACTTATAATACTAACAATTGTGGGTTCCATCTTGGTACGGTAGCTATACCCCGATGGTTAAACGTGGTTCTATCAGACGCAACCCTCTATAATGTACACAGGTAGCTTGCTTAGCACGGGGCCGACTGGTCGCGGCATACCCGTGCTCGATTATCTCTCTGTGAGTGAAAACGCTGTATCTCTTACGACAATCCTAGAGTACTTCAAGTCAACAAACCCAGGTTGGAGGAAAATCGAAGCCTGTATTATCGACAAGTCCTTCGCAGAGATGAAGACGCTAAAAATCGTATTTCCACAAGCTACGGTTCGTACTATCTTTGAATCTCAATGTCACACACGAAGGTACTCACTGTACGTTTCCAGACATTTCTGTGCCAGTTCCAAGCGATGCGGGCAGTCGCTAGGGCACTGATGCAATCAAAGTACGGTTTGTCTCAGGAGCTGCGTGAAATAATCAGGAATATATTTTCCTCTCTACTCCGTTCGCAAACTCGACGAGACTTCGACAAACGCCTCGCTTCGTTCCGTAAGCGCGTAGGAAAAGCCAGTGCAAAGTTGCTGTCTTACTTTGAGGTCAACTGGATTCCATGTTATTTACAGTGGAGTAACGTTGGACGTTCTCAGCGCTTCTCGTGCGGACACACAACCACAAACACAGCAGAATCAAACTGGAGCCAGACAAAGAAAATCATAAAGAAGAAGAAGTCGATTGATAAGTGCGTACGTGCGCTTATTCAGCATCAAGTTTCCATATTAGAAGGCCAGCAAATGGAGGTAGCAATGTTCAAATCAAATTCGCGCACACTTCTTGGCGTTCCTTCTCCTCTGCGCAAGATTGCGCGCATTATGTTTGATAAGCCATTCGGGAAGGTACAAGAGGAGTGGGCTGTATATGTGAGCCAGAAGTCAAACTGGAGCGTCGGTGTGGCTAGTTATGTACCCGCCACCTTATCACATGTAGTGAAAGATGTAAAACCCAATGAAACATTCACTACGATATTCACCGAAACAACTACCGCCACATTACCCTCAGCTGACATCGGCATTCTCGCCGGTGATTCAATGTTCAGAATTAACGCGCAGACTTGGCAATGTCCATGCTTTTTCAACATATCCAACCGGCTTCCGTGCGCACACATCATGTACGTGTGTCTTGACAAACTCCAGTATGTTGAGTTGCCATTGGAAGGTGTGGGAAGTCGTTGGAATGCATTCGCTGCCGCATCTATTCTACCAACGCTTTCTGAAGCAGTCACGAGGTTGAGACAGCTACGATTTCCTAGGAAGACCAAAGCCGGACTGGTGTATGACGATAAACTACAATACGAAAATCCAAAAGGCCAGACGTTAACTCATCAACCACTCGTAAAAAGTTCAACAAGCACTGCCACAATTGTGCATCACCACCGCCCTACCATTGGGGGTCAAGTCGTTCTATCATCTCTTGAAAAACGCTTCATTGTTCGCTCGCAGTTTGCTCACGTCACGGCAGTCTTATCTCGTGCAGCGTCTGGAACATTCACTCTGCGGACAGGCGAGCTACGGGTTGTAATTGGTGAGCTGCTCATCAGGTGGGATGAGGAAGATCGTGTGACAAGCAAAAAAACTTCCACCATGACTAGTTCAGGCCATTCACCGAGCCGAAACTCAACAGATAAGAGTAAAAATGAGACATCCAGCATGCGCGAGGAGGACATGGACGACAGCGAACTCGCCTGGGACAGTCTGGATAGCAAACACGAAAGAGATACCGGGTCGCGGAATGAAGAAACGGTTCGGTGTAACGCCATAAACAACAACGGCGAACATCATGTCGAGCCTTGTAGCTGGAGAACGGGGAGTGGAGCTAATCCAAAATCATCGACTGTGGTGTCCTACGCCCAATCCCGTAAGTAACTATATCTGGCTACGCCATCCCCGGAACTGACGCTTATCATATTCTCTATTTTTTTCTGCAGCTACATCCATTGCCGCTGCAATTATAAAAACCAACAAATTCAGCGTCATCTCCCTTCCACCTTCCCGAATCGGACAGCCGAGTAAGTACTGAAGCACGGTTATATTATGACTCCAACGGACTAATATAACATCGATCATTTTTTCTCCAAATTGTCGTAGACTTGAAGAAGGAGAGGAAGGAGAAAAGATATGATACCAAGGCTGCATTCAATCTCCCAATCGGGATGTTTAATTCCTGGGCGGTGCAAGAGCCAGATGTATCGCTCGTGAAGCAAGCTATCACCCAGTATCCACAGGAGACTGTTAGAAACTTTAACCCAGTCATCACAAATGAGGAGGTCACCTTAGCCGAGACTCATCACACGTTCCGGATCCGATTAAGGGCTGCGCTCAGCATAAGCGCTAAACTCAAAAATGCTGCGGATGGTGCCATGGGGCACGTTCAGGCTTTGCCCATCCCCTGTATAGAAGACAGCGATACAGACAGTGTTGATCATCCCGAAAGAGGGCGCCATATGTTGGTTGCACGAGTTTCGCCAAGTGAAGTGGTCTACACGGAGTACGTTGGTAATGTCGATACGCCTTTGTAATTCTCTAACTTGCATTTTTCAATTGATGACATGGTGTGCAGACGGTATCTCCAACATGTCATGCGATTCTATGAAGTGATGAACGCTACATCGAAGTGGTACCATGACTCAGACTGGCTTTCACGCCTCGAGCCAAACACGACTGGCATCTTTGACACAGCATTTTTAGATCAGTGTGTTGATGGGCATCCTACCTCACACAAGAGTATACTCGCAAACGTCCGAGCAGTGTTCAACAGCACCTCACTTGACACACACTTCAAGACCACAAGATGTCCAACAGAGGGGAACGTATCAATTTCATTCGAAAACCTGGTTGGGAGGGTTGCGGGCACCGAATGGATTTCAGACGCTGTCCTATACTTCGTCCTGAATCGAGTCGTGGAAGGACGACAAGACGTGCTCGTCCTTAATTCGGCGCAGAAGCCGAGCTTCAACTTCGCCCCACCAGCGCAAGATATCAAGAATATGAAATTTATTGTTCAGCCCCTTAACTATGACGACCAGCACTGGGTGCTACTTCTGGTCGAGTTCGACTGGGAATTTGGTGGCTCAATAATACATCTGTACGACCCAATGATGAATTCGCTTAATCACGACTTGCTGTACATGACATGGGATACGTACACAAGGCGCATAATTGAGACGTGGATGCAGCGAGACCACCCCCGAATACCTCCGCCACAATTCACATGGGTTGTCGCTGTTGTTCCTGTCCAAGCAAGCTCCGACGGCTGGAACTGTGGCTTTCTTTGCATCGTTTTCGCGAACATGATAGTCAATCGTGTAAACATTAATCACGCGCTGCTCAATAAGAATTCTATCGCCGATGTCGACCTGGCCCTGTTTCGCGTCAAGATTCTTCACTTGATCCTGCGTGATTGCACCGAAGTGCTGCCCCACCGCTCAACTCATTCCAGAGTTTACACAGTATAAAATGTTGTCATCGTTCTTTATTGGCGTTTCACCCGTTTTGTCTCGATCTTGAGTAACGCTTTGACGCTGGCTTTGTCGTCTTCTGGACTTGGTTTTCTCGTTTCCGAAAACGTTGTTGATCTCGGTAGGAACTTCGTTTCCAGCACCAGGCGATAATAGCGTAATCCCCTTCCACCAGCTTGTTTTTCCTTGTCATTCATCTCGTTTGCTGTCGTCTTGACTAACATGGACGTTCGTCGTTCTTTTTTGAAATTCTCTTGCAATAAATCAATGCTAACGATTGCTCCTGCATTCAAAAGCTCACATCGACATTCTTCGGCATTTTCTTCTACATTTGCAATTGAAATTAAACTCTCGGAGGCACCCACAAGACAGTAATCCTTGTCATTCAATGATCGCCACCATCGTACACACGTGATTTTACCAATCCCGGGCACGAATTACAACGTACTGCTCTGCTCATCGTCGCCAGCAACATGGGAGTGATATCGTGCTCCATTAATACCACCAAATTCATTC
>MIQA02005057.1:0-18155 GCA_001887855.2 Sclerospora graminicola | reverse complement strand
GCAGGGGCCGACGCGGTTGATGTATCGGGCCCGCGGTGGATGATTTATCTGACTAATGAACGGACGGAGGCCTGCAGCGGTGCTTTCTCCCTCGTCGGGTTTGTCACAGTCTTCAAGTTCTGCAATCCTCTCAGACGCAAGGCTGCGTATCTGCCTGATCAGAATAAGACGCCGAGAGAAACGATATGCGACACAAAGTATCGTCCCTCCTTTTTCCTTTGGAGCTGACTCTTCTCGTTAGTTTAAAACATATTTTTTTATTTACCACTGTTGCTATTCTGTTTTGTCCCCATTAGTGCATTGTTTCACTGCCTGGAAAATAACCGTTCTCACAACTTAAACCAGCTGAAGAGCAAGTACGAGCACGAAAGAAAAGAAAGTGAGGGAATTTGGGGGCAGTTAGCGATAAAATTGTCACCCTATGTTAGGCAGGACCAATGCAAGTCCACCGACGTTGGGTCCCGTTGCTGCTTATCAGTACACTCTTATGCGTCCCTGTGGATACACAGGTGTATAGGGGAACCGGCACCAGCGACAAGCTCCGACGCTAGCAATGTTCAAACGCCACCGCCTGATACGACGCGAACGTGGATTCCGATTACAATTGCACCGTCCGAAGCGCCAACGAGTCCTCCAGAAGGCGATGGGAATCCGCCACCGCCTCGTTCTCCACCGCCAAATGAAAGACAAGCACCGCCACCGAAAGCACCGGAACTTGCTCCAGCACCGGGTCCCCCACCTGCACCTGCTCCAGCTACACCACCCGCCCCACCTACAGCTCCAGCTCCAGCTCCACCAGAACCCCGTCCAACAGATAGGAGACCACCTTCCAGAGATCCAGAAACTTCGGATGAGACCCCAGCATCTGATTCGGCGACCTCGGAGACGAATCCAGACACAGGAACCGTGAAAACGGCGGGCGACGAGACGCCTGAGTCCAATCCATCGGCGGCAACGACACGAAGAAGGAGGAAAACGACGACGACAAACAAGCTGTCCGCATCTCATGACACGACGTCCGTGGCGGACGAGACGAAGGATGAGAACAAGCCGACGACGAATGACACGGACACGGACGCGGCCACGGCGACAACGCCCAGGCCGAGTACACGCAAAACCACACAAACAGATTCGCCTCCTTCCGATGCCGCGGACGCCCCGTCCCCCCGCCCGAAAAAACCGTCCGCCGTCTCTAATACAACCCCGGAAAAGACAATACTGCCGACGTTATGCTTGACCTGTCCGATAAAAAAGCGAGTGACGAGGCTTTCGAGAGACATCAGCAGGAGGTAGCTGCTCGAGGTTATCGTGTGTACACGCAGATTCTACGCAGTCTGTCGTTGTGGTCAGGGGCGTGAACACGGAACGCAGTATCGGATGCGTACATTCGTCTCATTGGACAAAACATTTTATTTACATTGTGAACCAGTTCTGTGTGTCGAGACTGGAAGAAGATCACGGGTAGCGAAATGAATCGCTTATGCCATGGTGGAGCGAATCATCTGGGGGTCGGATCACGGGTACCGAACCGAATCGCTAATGCTCTGGTAGAGCGAATCATCCGGGCATCGGATAACGGTGAAAAGTTCCGCGTGCTTATGTTGATGCCACTCCTTCCCGTTAGCCAGATGACGAGGTGTGATGCACTGGCAGTATCGAATATTCGATTTATTAGCGTTTATAACAAGAACTGACCCGTTCAAGTAGATGGTACCTGTAGGACCCATAAGTCGTACAGAGTAATTAAAACTATTGGCAGGGTAGTCAAAATGTTCCCTATGCGTCCGCGGCTTCGGATTGGTCAGATCTGGTGGGTTATCAAAAGGGTGTGGTCTAGCTATCAGCGCCCTTAATTTTATGCACTGTACGGTTAAATTGGGTGGGGTATTTGAGGGATGGGGTTGTAGAATTAACCCCAGCTGGACCTGGGGTTCTGTTCAAGGGGTTCAAATCGAGGGATGGGGTTCTAATTTAATACAGGTTTTACAGTATGTGAACAGGGTACTGATTAGTAAAAGATGGTTAATTTAGGGTACCGATTAGCGATTTCCCCTAACACAAATGTGCAGCAGAAACCACCTCAATAAGAGACTGTTGCTTAATACAAGTTCACTTTCATAACCTCTCAACACAGATAATGAGTAGTATTGTAATTTTCAAACTCTGACTTGACCATCACTCACGCGACATATCACACACTCTACCGTTTGTACTTGAGTTTCCTTTCGTCTCAAATCGACACCGAGGCGCCCATATCTCTGCTCTCAGATATGGACGCTTCCACCCTAATACTTATACGATATTTATGTAGTTCCAGAAATATGAAGTGATTTCTTCTAACAAAGTCGTCATTCGGCTCGTGTAATGTAGGCACATGACCTCTGAAACTTTCCGTTGCTCGTCTTCTTCCTCATTATTTCTCTTGCTACGCAGTTTTTGACCCTCAAACGACGTTGCAAGACGATTCAGTTAGCTTTCTGATGGCTTCGCTTCCACATTTGGAAGTTCATAGTCGTCTGCGCAGAGCGTGAGGACCATAATGGACTTAATCACGGCACTGGAACTTGCCTCGGTCGCCACGGGGTTCGAAAACTCGGATTCAAACGACAGCTTGGACCGTATCGAGCCTCCATCTCCCACCATCGCGGCATTCGTACGCACCACAAGCGCCAATTGATCCAAAGCGAGTCCTTTCACGCTCACAATGACCACTCGACCAGGTGCAATGACACTTTTGGCAGCTGGAATCTTGTTGGCCAACAGCCATTTGGTCATTTTCTTTCCAGTTCTCGCTTTTCACGCTTCAAGTTAAAAAACTCGTAGATGCGGGCAAACTCGCCATTGACTTTGAGATGAGGATGGTCTTCACTAAGACAGTAGCTATTTTCCTTTTTGAATCAACTGTGGAATGTTTTTCGAAGCCAAGGCCTTTTGAGTATGAAATTCCGAAAACGACCGCTTCATCATGTCTTCGACCGTCACGACTTCGACCTGCGAGAGGTTTAAAATCATATTATACGTCACGCGAAATTGACTCGAAAGCGACGCTGCCTTGCCTGCGAGCATGGTTCTCAAGGCTGTAGGTTCCATCCTTCGTTCCAGCACGCAATGATCACGGTCCCGACCGAGTCTATCCCTCGTCGACCAGCTCGCCCCGCCATTTGCGTATACTCGCCGGGCAAAAGGTCTCGAAAGTTCTTGCCATCCTGCTTCCGAATGCCCTTAAACACTAAAATGACGCCCATGGCAAACGTTTCCGTCGAAAAGAGCACCTTGCCTAGCCCCTGACCAAATAAAATCTCGACCATCACTTTCATAATCGGAAGCAACCCACCATGGTGCACCCCAATGCCTCGTTTCAGCATTTTCTTCATCAGTAGCACCTGGGGCAACTCTCGATCCGATCCCTGTAGTCTTTGGACACTGGTTTCAAGAAATCGGTGAATCTCCAAACGTTCTACCGGTGTACTTATTCGTCAATTTGCTCGCACTCTCTTCACACAAACGCTTGCTAAAGGCAAAGACAACGACCGACAGCAGTGCTCGGTCTTGTAACAGGTGAAGCAGTTTTGTCCACTCGCCTTGATCACCTCCTGACGTGGAAAACTTTGTCCATTTGCCCGACTGCCACCCCAGCTTTGTCACCACGACCTCTAGTCTTGGATTTACTCGACGCCGCAGCGAGTTTTGCCTTTGCAGCAGCTTGATCCGTCGGGAGATAGCCAGACACAGCATCATAGAGCTTGACCAATTCTTTTCCAGCATAGCGGAAATGCTGAGAGGAACCGGTCGCTTATACGTCGAGATGACGTGGATCTTTGCTTCTTGGTACGTCCAATCCAGAATTCCAAATGATTGGGCGTCGTGGCCGATAAAAAGACCATGCCGATATGGTCAGGAAGCATAATGATCACTTCTTCCCAGACGACGCCCCGCTCGCTATCGTTAATGTAATGAATCCCATCAAAATGACCCACTCGTTGTCGCGAATGATGTCAGCGCCACGATTCAACATGGAACGTAAAATCTCCGTCGTCATGACCAGACAACTCGCGTTCGGATTAAGGCTCACATCGCCCGTAATCCGCCCCACATTATCTGGCCCAAACTTGGGGCGAAAGCCGCGGTACTTTTGATTTGAAAGGGCTATAATCGGTGACGTGTAAATCGTACGCGTCATGTACTTGAGGGACATTGCAATAGCGTACTCGGCGATGACTGTTTTCCCCGCAGACGTATGGGCAGCCACAAACACGCATTCATGGCACTCTAAATGAATGATGCATTCTTTTTGAAACCCATGGTTTCTAAATCCACGGTCATAATTGATCTCCTCTCTAAAACGATAACCCGTACTTTATTGAGTGAACTCGAAAATGATCCAAATATAGGGATGTTACATTGTACTTGTAGCAAGTTTGATATTTGTGACATGTGCATTACGGTATGAAACCAGTTCCAAATTTCCGTACAAAAAAACCTTGATTCAAGTCACTGAGCGAAAGCACTACAATGGATGACCCAGGGCCAGGGGCCGGTCACCCACCTGATCCCTCGGTACTACGAGGGAGAACTGGGTTAACAACTGGAAGTGCAAAGTCTAAGTCTCAGACAGAAGAGATAGTGCCGGACACTCAGGAGTGGGTAAGATATCCCCAGCCTGAGTTAGAGCCAAAACCGGTATATACATCAGTATTACCGAGAACAAATCAGCGAACCAAACCCGATAGTACAACATCGTCGAAATTGTATTACCTAAAGAAAGTGAGCAAAACAACAGCGCGGAGTGAAGCAGAAGAGTTACAGTCGCTGACTAGGCCGACAGCAGAGCAGCAACCGACCAATCACACAGCTCAGAAACCATTCAACCAACAACACCTCAGGAGGCTAAAAAACGCCAAGAGGAACCAGATACACTTCAGTCTAAGAAGGACGATATATCGCCTACAGATACTCAACATGACCACAACGCTAAGACAGACATGTCAATCCCTGCTGAGGTAGCCACACAAGCGGTGCACTCAGTTGAGCAGATGATCAGTGCCCTCACTAATGGGATGAGAGAGGCCTCGCAGCCGCACCCAAGAGTTCAAGCATGGGGGGACCTGATGCAAGAAATTTTCATCAAGATCCATATCAAAGTAAAGGGTCCAGTCTCACGTTTATCACCTTGTCGAAGAGGTTGCCGCAATTAAAACCAAAAGAAACCGAGAGACTCCTCGACCTTTTTGAAGTGATTGTTATTAAGAATAAAAAGGAATGGTCACTATGGAAACAACGCATCATAGGAGCCTCACTAAAAGATCAGAAATCCAGCCTCAAATTTTAGACTATATTGTGGAAATTATTAGGGCAAGAAAATGTTAAAAGCGCTACCCCTGTAGCCACACCTTTTAAAGATTGGGCTCAGAAGATTTCAGGAGGTAGATCAAAGGCTTCCACCCAAGAGACTGTGCAGAAACCGTTTCTCTTTAAAACACCTGTGTACTCAAGTACCGAAATTGACGATTTGCGAAAAATCTGTGAACAAATCTATGGAAAGAATGTGCCGCAAATATGCCGAGAAGGAACCAAGTCGGAATGGATTATAGTTCAAGGACTAGTCGAAGGCAACATATTAGCGCGGCAGTTACCGCAATTCATAAAGCGTATCATGTCATTTGGAGAACAAGTGAGGTTAGTTCAAACGATACGGGCACAAGTGGAAAGTTGCTTAGTATTAGATCTCAAAGGTGAAAGTCCTATTGAGGAAGCATTTTTGAACACAAGAAGCACACAGGAGAGTATTGCCACAGCAGCCATGGCAAGAGGATCTGGGTCAAAGGAACTATGGGCTATGATAGCACAAGTGAAGACGATCAGCTACAACGCAGCGAAACATACACTATATTTTCATTTTTTTACACGTGACATTGCAGATAAATATGATGGAATCAAGGTACCCTTTCATCGAATGGATAACCGCATCAAAACCATACATAACAAGAAACTCAGGCAAAAAGGAAGTGCATGGGATCAACAGGTCGACACTAATGGAGAAAAGTTTGGTCATCAAGGTAATTATACATGTATACTCAAGAATATAACCAGATCGATAGACTTGGTGAAATTTATTGCAATGTTGCACAAAATTATACAAGTGGAGTTTCAGGTGGAGGATCTGGATAAGGGCGGACCTTTTACGATGACCTCAACTGAATGGGAACTGCCTTTTTTTTATGGAATCATGTCCTCAAGCGCTACAGGGCGTATTACGAATTGCAATGATGGATATGATTGTTGTGGTTGGGCATCACTCAATGCGTGGCAGGCGTCAATGTTATCGTTGGGGTATGGCAGGTCATCCAATGAGAGCCTGTACAGAATCTATCACAATCTTACAACAAAACCATTGCAATCATATTACGTCAGAAGCGATTCAAACGTTAGAATTGCCAAATCCAACGTTCTCAAATATGGATGAAATCATGGAAGCAGTTGAGACAAATCTTTGTCTTCAACACCAACCACTAGAGACAACAGCGTCCATGGAAGGATCGCCACAAAAGAAGGCGGAGGATGGAACAAAAGAGGAGCTAACACGCAAGGATGGGAACGATAAAGGAACTGTTGATTTACGAGAATCTCCATGGAAGGAAATTAACGGCTATTCGGCGGAGACGACGTCTGAAAAGTGGAAGGAAACGGACTCAGGAGGAATTCAACAAACAACGAACAGTCATAATTTCAAATCAGAGGAAGCTGAGTGGATAACTTTCAGACGATCAGGAGCAACAGACCCCACTCAAACCAAGTGAACGGAGCATCAGAACCGGAACTCAACGAGCAATGGACAATCGATATCCGCAGCAGTCAATGAATCCTTGAGACCACAACAAATGCAATCAGGTAGAATCAGAGGCAAGAGTGTCACCAGGGACTTAACATCGGTATTACCACCTACTAAGGAAATCGAACGAAAATCTCCCGGTACACCGCAACCCTTGAACAACCAAGATAGTCCGGGCATATCTCAGCCCCCCATACCGAAGGTTAAACAACATCAAAGAAAAGTGGAAACACAACTGAAAGGGCATGCAGGGGTTCAGCTCAAACAGAAACTAAAAACTGATCTTCTGATTAAAGAAAACATGTGTAAGGAACAAGTGAACAGATTATTAGCAGAAGTTGGCAAGCACCAATGTAGTATTCACCTACCACAAAAAGCTATAGTCCCGGGGTATAATCTGGACTGTATCAATACAATCGCACAAGTGGCACAAATTTTAGGGGTTCAGGAACCCAATACCCCGGCAACAGGAAACTGTCAAGTCTACGCCATAAGTCAAGCTCTGGCATCGTCGCAGCTCGACACTTGTTCACCTACGATCATAGATGGTATTTCGGCAGCTTTGAAGACGGGATGTCTAAATCGTGCCCTTATTGATTTCGACTTGAACTTTTCACATGGAATCCGGAAGCACACACTATTAAGTCTTGGCAGGGGTTACGACAAAATATCAGCAAAGAATCCAAGAGGGCATTCATTACCTACCTGACAGAGTATGCAAAAAATGGTTCAAAACTTGACGATATTGTGGACTCCCATGTCTGGGGGAGCAATGACACTAAGGCGTGTATCAGCACAATGATACAGAGGGAAATTTACGTAATCAGTACATTTGGAGAAAGTAACATACCTGGAGTACTTTGTTTTATACCGGAAATACGGCAAAAACAAAACCGTAAATATTTTTAAGTGGGGAATACCCTATCTCTATAAAAGACTGTATACAACGAATACAGGAGCGGCAATCGCAATATGCTGGAAAGGTAGAGAAATGACCGCTACTAATTCATTTTGACGAGGCTCATTACTCAGCCTTCACATATGGAAGCAACCGTTCCTCCCATTCCTTAAACCAGATATCTGCGATGTCTGCCACATCTCCCCGTTTGCCTTTGTCCATCATCCCCAACCAGCATTTTTTCCTCCAGGGGGAGGTTAATATTGTCATGATCTGGAGATCCATGCTATCGAGTAGATTATATGCTCTGGGACAAGCCTTGAGAAGATGAAGGATACGATTTCCTTCATTTAGACTGGATCGTTTCCATGTTGACGTAGGTGAAGCTACCAGAGGGAAAGGCATTTTGATATTTCTTTCTCATTCGTCTTTATACGCATCCAATTGTTCATACCACTGTACAGTTGTGTGTGTGTTGGCTGTTGCATCATCGATTATTTCATCAAAATCATCCATTAGCTCTCTCTGGACTGGACGTGAGTCCGGGTCGGCATACCGTGTAGTCTCATTTGTGTGTGCTTGGGACCTCAGGCACTGACGTTTAACTAACGGCTCATTTTCACTGACACAATATTCCGTGCTATCCTGTGACGGATGAAAATCGGAAGAGGAGGATGGGATAGCTTGTAGTAGAAGCTGCTCTTCACCGTGTAGTCGTTGTTGCCATACGTTGTGTTACCAATGTTCCAGAATGGGTTGAGAAATCCTGTATATCTCCATCACCCATGAACGTACAGTCTCCTGTTTCAAATTTAGTCGAAGGAGATGTTCCTGCTCCGGTAATGACAGTCGACCTACGGTTTCTGTCAAGAAGTATTATACTTCACACATTCTTGCACCCCGGGAAAGTATGATTTGTTCTATCTCCACCTTTAGCTCGTGATGAATTGTGGGGCCTTGTAAACGGAAGAGAAGATCATCGAAGTCTCCCTCCCACCCTCCCATGAGTCAGGGTCCCAGGGAGAGTGGCTACTGTATGTTGTCAGTTGACGGGTTTGAGATGGGAATGATGGGCAGTCCTGAGACGACGTTCCCTGTCTGTTCTCTGACTGTTCGTCTATCATATCGACATCTTGATCTGTTGATGTTCTGTTGTTACATTTGTCATGATAGGTGCACAGTGAAGAAGGTACCTGTAGTCATCACTGTCGTTGTCACGGTCGCTGTTGCCACTACTCTCCATTTCCTGGTCAGATTTAGCATGTGAATCTGTATCGGGACCTCTTTAATTTGACTCATCCATCCCATCGTCAAGCTGTGATGGACAGTTCGCAGCAATGGATAGTGTTGAAAAAGGCAAAATATGGAAATAGCCTGTTAATCAAGCTATGCGCCCCTACTCATTCTATAACGCTAGCACAGTGTTTACTTTGCGCATTTTTGCACGCAGATGAATTAGCGGCAATCCTCGTGGAAGAGTATCATCCAATTGACTCGGTCTTTATTTTACTACGGCGTCATTTTAGAGCGCGTGTTGCCGCACCGATATATGCGGCAAGGGTACAAGCTATTTTAGACGGTCAAGAGAATGTTTGGGACCTCATGGTCCATTTTATTGGTACCACTTATGTTCCTATCCCAACACAATCTCATGAATCAACAGAGAGTAAAGCAGACCGAATTCAGTCCGAGCGATACTGAGAGCACCTCACAGAGTGAGGACCCTACAGCAGAAAGAATGTTGGACCACCATTATTCGATTTCTCTATGATACGTATTCTTTGCACCAGCTCTTAAAGAATAACGAATATCAGCCATTGGTGAACCCTCACCAGGGTACCATTTTATTGGAACAGGTACAATCTCGGAGCCAAAATATACGGGGATTTAAAGTGGATGATATAAGTGCGTGGATGTCGGCATGGCAAACATCCCAACCGACATCCCCACCACAATTCATCCTGCTTCAAGAAGCACATGTATCATCGATGGAGATAGCAACAGATTTGGAGCGTAAATGGGAAAGATTATGGGGTCGATATGGGACAGATCTCAGGCTTTCTTATTGGAGTGTATCACAGAAAAACACAGATTGGGTGGCCATTCTATTGCATCGGATCTGACAGATCAAGTTAGTACATGGCGGCAAGAGGAATGGACAGATCGGTTCATTGCTATACAATGGGAAACGTTTTACTCATTAACATCTACGCCCCCTCAGGCGATGCTAATTCACGTAAAAAAAAATCTGGCAATCTCGAAAAAGGATATCCACCGTTCAAACACCTATGATACTGACAGGAGACTTTAACTGTGTGGAGTCGCCCATATTAGATAGAATGGGAGGTTCACGGACATATAGAACCGAACGTGACATCATGACTACTTTGGTACGTTCAGCAGGACTAGTTGATGCGCAAACTCTTCAAGAATCAGTATTACTAGAGGAATATGTGGCACCAATTGGGTATTTTACATATTGGAGAGGTGAGCAGGCCAGCCGGACCGATCGATGTTATATATCTCAAAGCATCACATCTCGATTTGCTCACTTGATGGTCGGAGATACACCAGTATACTCCGATCACGAACAGATCCTCATCGCATTGAAAACAATCCGCAAAACCAACAACTGCACTTCTAGACATTGACGTAAACCCGGTACCCATTCCCGAGATACAATCATCCTCCTTTATCGCATTTTTTTAATCAAGGATCTCACCACACCTTCAATGCTTAACAAAAGCGTCAATAAAACGGGATCGATGGCTCATGGAATGTCAAGACGCTATATTCCAAGCTAGGCGGAAGGCAGCACGCCATCGACGCAGGCGAGTACAATATTCGATCACAACTATACGACAATGCGCGCTCCCGTAAACAAATCATCAATGCGACACGGGTGCACACCCATCATACCTTGCAAGTGAGACGGGGCAGGCAGTTGCACCGGTCGACACAAGATATCCGTTGGTTATTCCGCAGAACGGCCATCTGGGAAAGGGATCAAAGGGTGTCGGACATCCGTTCTACTACTGAGACTTCATTTAGTAAAACGTTATCTATGCCAGATCGCTTTGTGTCGACATGGCAAGGCATCATGTCAAAAAAGTTAGATCGGCTTTGTCCGCCCAACGTTCTCTCTGGATTACAAGACTTTATGACGATTCCGAAAGACCGACTGGTCACAAATTCACAGAATGCGTACCTAATGGAGACAATCACTGAAGACGAAGTCAGAGATGTAATTAAAGGGCTAGATAGAGGGAAGTCTCGGGTCCGGATGGTATCAGTAATGACTTTTATAAAGATAATGTGGATGGAACCTCTGGTACAGGAGTACAATATGCTGTTACTAGGTGCGACACCACCAGCCTCCTTTTTACAAGCCACCATAATACCATTACGGAAGAAGGGAGATTCCCACAATGCTCTAGTCTATCGACCAATTTCCCTCTTACAATCAAGTTACAAAATTTTTGCAAAGATACTGGTAATACGATTTTCTCAGTCAGCTTATTGCACCCAACAAGGGTTTGTCCACGGTCGTTGGATGGATAAGGATGTAGCAGTCACGATGTCTATTTTACAGAAGATTTCGCTACGAGCCGTTTCGACAATACAGGACAGTGCGTGGATACTCTTTTTTGATTTTGCAAAGGCATACGATTCTCTAGATCGTGACTATTTGTTTGCTACCCTGACCCTGTTTGGATTTTCGGAGGGCTTTATTGGTTTGATGAGGACATTACATAGGGGGGCATCAGCTGGATTTTTAGTCAACAAATATATTTCGAGTGCTTTTCAGGTGACGTCAGGGATTCGGCAGGAATGCCCTTTGGCACCCTTACTATTCATAATTGCTGTCGAACCTCTGGCCTTGGCGAATTAGCAGTCTTCACTCATGGAAGGGCTGAGTGCAGTTGAAGGACGGGCGGAATTAGAACACAAATTTTCCGCTTTCGTCGATGATTCTACAATTTTCTAGAAAAAGGCGGAGCAAGTTGTCCTTGCTTTAAGACTGGTAACACGATTCGGCTATTTATCAGGCCTACAAGTTCAAGTGAAGAAGAGTCATTTTCTATTTCTAGATCCTACTATCGAGCTTACAGACTGGTATGATATACCAGTAGTTAAAAGTGATGGATTTATTCGCTACCTCGGGTATGAAATAGGTCATGGCAATATGGAAATAAAAAATTGGTCTCTCAGACTTAGAAACGTTCAACGGAGATTAGTTACGGCGACCCAATGCAGACTGTCATTTGCAGACAGAGTCACCCTTTTCAATGCAGTCATCATCCCTGATGTCTTGTTTACGGCCAAAGTGTTTGACCCTTTAGTGGCTATAATGAAACGGCTAATCCAATTCCAAAAAGGTTTTATATGGAAGATGAACACAAAAGTAAAAGGTAGCGTCAAGCACAAGATTTCGCCTAACTTAATTTACACACCGAAGCAAGCGGATGGGGTCGGGTTGATAGCACTACCGATAGCTATCCGCGTCCAACGATTGAAGGAAGCAGTTAAATGGTTAATTACGCCTGATGATATGTACAAGAGTGCGTGGATGTCGTGAAAAGGTTTGGGTAGAGGGGATACATGTCCATATATATCCCCGAGATTAGGTTGGAAAAAAACTCAATTCACTCCCAGTTTATCCATCTCTTTTAATGGAGGAATTGGGACAATGGTAAGAACCTGAAACTAAGGATAGTCCAGAGTTGGAAGGATATGTACCCAAACATTTACCATCTTTGGTTATCAAGGAGACTTCACACACCCATCATGTGGAATGGTCCCAGGTCAACGGCTCACACTCACCATAGACATTGACAAAATCCTTCATCACGGATTGATGTCTTCATCGGTAGAGGCATACTGGGGAACTTTCAACTGGGCAGGAAACCCATGGATTCGAGAAGAATACTCGTCCAGGCTTGTAGCAAGAAAATACGACAGGATTCCAGAAGCAGTCATTTTTGCTTACGAATACGCCGGATTTCTCGTGACAAGTTCTCATGGACAGTTATGGCTTCTCAGCATCACTCACACACGTATGCTTAGTTATGCAGATGGTTAGGAAAAATTATCTTAGCTTCTCCAAGGTTGGCAGTCGGGGAATACATCGGCCGATATCCAAAACTGAGTTTATTTCACCCTCCGTCATTTCTTACGAGTTATACCTGGCAAGTAAGTGCTCCTGGGAACGTTGACGGAGAGGATGCAGTAACAGGTAACACGGTATCCCTACAGCAGCAGGCAACTTGAATGTACTGGAAGATAAAGTCAACGACTGATGTAGACATCGAGGAGTGGAATGATCATCACAACAAAGTGATAGTTTTTATCCACATCCACACTTACATACGTATCCTTGGCCTCTTCAGGATACAACATCCTCAATATGGTGAATACCAACACGGTTTCGACGATACTTTAAAAAAGTGTATTGGCACATGCCTTGCCACAGGTCGTACAAAACTGGGAAACGCGACGATCACAGCCCCTGGTGGTCATCCGTCCAAACCCAGACTCCAAAAGCGATCTGGAAGCATCGTCACATGCTATCAGATTACCGACTCTGGGTAATATACAGAACGGCAACCATGCAACTGGATACATTCTTTCATAAAGAGTATGTAAACATTAATTGTGCATTAGCCGCAGATTGTACAAGCTCACGTACTGATGTAGCACATATTCTTTGGGGTTGTGTCAGTGCCCAGCAGTTCTGGATTCGTTTTAAAGAACACTGGACATGCAAAGCTTAAAGTCCAGTTGAATTGCATAACTATAAAGATGCGATAGTGACACGAAAAGCGCCAGACATTTCCGCACCACTGGAACAGGAAATGATAGATAAATACGGGGTTCACTTATACGATTACGAGGAGCAAATGAATCGGTTATGGTGGGGAATGAGCGGGATAGCTCAGGTTTGGATGTGGCAACTTCGTAATGAGTCAATTTCTGAAGGCAAACGGAGGAATCCCTTTGAACACACGGACTATATATGGAACCAGTGTAAGACCCAATTGAGTCAAGTGGCGGTTCTGGAACGACAAAGAAGTCAACTGCGAGAAGATGGTGTGCGGTTGGAGTTATGTATACAGTGCTTTTTCAACATTCCAATAGTACCTTCGCGACAGAAGAAGTATCCAAACGATAGTGATTATCACACTTCCCCCGACAACTCAGACCCAGAACTAGTAGTGAGAGTCAGTAAGTTTATAGTAGCCAATAGTTAATGACTAAATAGACTACCTTTTATTATTATATATATGAAACCGTTCTTAAAACTGATTCGGCCTTATATTCCTGGACACGCTTAACTGTAGGCACGGCCTTGTATTTCTGGACAGAGGAAGTAGACTTTTGTACATGGTAACTACTGAATGCTCTCATCAAAATCAATGAATTGGGGACGCAATTTCATTTACCAATACCATAAAATGCATGCTGCCACCCGTAGGCTGGGCCTACTTTAGTAAGTTAGCATTAAATGTAGTCTAATTTTGTCAGTTACGCATTAGCTTCTATGTACATATTCAACCTAGTTGGCAAAATAGGCTCAGTATCAGTATGGTCGTCCGTCAGAACTGGGAAGGATAAACTATCTTGGGCTTGATTCGGTGCTCGTTTGGTGTGAAATAGGCACTGAATATTTACTTGAAGTCGATCCCGTCTTCTCTTGTAGCTACTTGACCTCGTTCGTAAGAGACTACTGCTTCTAATTGCGCATGGCATTGGTTCCATATGTGATCGATATGCTCCCGACGTGGTTGCTTATCATCGTGAAAAAGTGCTTGATTTCGTTATTGCCACATCCATATTGTTGCAACCCCGCATAGTCCCGACCAGATCCGTTTGAATTAATCCATAAAATCGAATCCGTTCAGCCCGTACCGTTTCATCATCGCCTCTACTTATTTCCGTCCCAAGGGCGGTGCCTTTCGCCGTACAATAGCATCTTGATAAGCGTCGACGACGTCATACGAGACCCAGGTTCCGAACCAATGTCGTAGTAGTTTCTTCCAGAATTCTCTCGCTTGGATACAATTCCAGAAAATGTGATGCGCGTCGTACCCTTGGGTGGTACACTCTTCATCCAGTGTACATGAATCGGAAGATATGGCGCGACTATAAAACGTATTAAGCTGACATGTGGCGATGGAGAATAATACCCATACCTGGTTTTCAGTAAGTATGTGCCCATGCTTCGATAGCTCTTTCGGGTTTTGATCTTGAGCTAATCCCCATCATCTTTCCTGCGTCCGACGGCTGCTCCACCTATTCAACATAGGAAATAAAAATTGAGGAATCTGTTGATGATATATTTTCCGAAACTGTTTCCGTATATACCCCCAGCATCGATCCTATCCTTGCGGAGGCAGATAGTTCCCATCCGACGCCGGGTGTGGTGCAAAACCAACGTGTTTCCGGAATGTCTCCTTCCAATCGTTTTCCTCCATGCAGTTCTCTTTGATCACTCTCTAATAAACTCCTGAGGCATGCTGTAGTTAGATGGTTGGCTTAGACGTCCCGCCTAAGATCCATCTATTAAACCAAGTGAACGAAGGCGCCATTCAAAGTCCAGTAGTTGTGTTGGTCCTCTGCATACCTCTATGGGGGAAAAGCTCTAATGATTTACCAAACTGGAACACGTGGTGAAGATAGAACGATTGTTCCTATCCACCTGGCATTTTTTGCCCTGGTGTAGCACTTCACCCAGTCAGCTGGTAGCTGCAAAGAATAACAGTCATTGGTTAGCCTGGTTATTTTTGCTATACTTGATTCCGGAATCCGATCATATTTGTGTAAAGATAGCATTCCTGATCTGGTCTCACGGATCCAAGGGTTGTGAGCCCGTGCGTATGTTCCCCAAAAGGGTAGGAAGTGCTTGGGAAGTGTGGTACTTGGCTTAAATTTTCGCCTACTGGTCGCATTCCTCGTGATGGTCGCTCTGTAGTTGCAGCAATATCACGTAAGTTCTGTGGTAAATGTTGTTGTGTATACGTCGTCAGGTCCCTGGTTTGAGATTTGTCCACGCATGGGGTATATTAACTTCCGCTTGTTACAGGAAATGTTTAAGCGTGGTGAGATCCCAGGTATACGCCTGACGGACTCCAATTTCCGGGGAGAATTGTTTTGTTCAACTTGTGCATATGCTAAGTCCCATAAAACATATTTTAATAAACACCCTGTTGAACGTTCTACTTATCCATTACAACGTGTTCATTCAGATATATGTGGTCCGTTTCCAGTGAAAGTACCCACAGGATGCCGTTACTTTCTTACCTATATTGACGACTACTCCCTCTTTGGGTACATTTATTGGCTTCTTTGATGGTGACCTGTGCTATATTGCCGTCTATGTTGATGACCTTCTCATCATGACTTCAAAGTCTAAGACCATCAAGCACATCAATTCTGCCCTCCACACCCGCTTTAAGATGTCAGATTTGGGGGAGGCTGCGTTTCTGCTTGGCTGGGCTATAGTTCGAAATCGAAGTACTCGTACTGTCAGGTTGCATCAGGCAAAATATGCACAAACTATCCTAGAACGCTTCAATCATGCCGATTCTAATCCGGTTGGGATACCACTTGACCCAAGTGTGAAACTGAGCAAAAGCATGGAACCTAAAACACCACAAAATATCGAAAAGATGTCCAAAGTCCCGTACAGAGAGGCCGTCGGTAGCTTTATGTATATAATGAAAAGAAGATAACCGACAATACATGTTCTAATTCAAATTGCATCGATCGATGTCCGATCCACAGTCTCAGAGTGGATGAATATTCCCGATCGGACGTGATCATGGAATTGGATCTACTGCCCGGTGAATCTCGAGGATACTGGAAGTATCACTCTCCCGACAAGTGGTTTAACAGGCAAAAACTAATGGAAAGATCAACAACGAAAAAGCCACTATTCTATTTGACTCTGGGGCAGAAGTCTCGATCATCGACTCCGCCTTTGCTCGTAAGGTGGGATGTCGTATAGACAGTACCCAGAGGCAAGAATGTGTTGGGATCGGCGAGAGTTCATATATGACGAAAGGACGATCACGTGTTAAAATCACCTTGGCAGGGTCCCTGGTCTACTATTTCAACGCTTGGGTTGGCCAGTTAGCCGGTCAAGACGCGATACTGGGAATGGATTTTATGGTACCACCCGGTATACGACTTAACCTATCTCACGGAACCCTGACTCTGCCAGATGAGGTGCAGATTCAGTTATCCGGCCGACGACCTTTATATGGTACTCATGTGCGGATACTAAAATTGGGTCAGTACGAGAACGTCGGGGTGTCCCGATCAGTCGATGTCATGATTCGGCCGAGTGATCACAACGGAAATTGTGGTTAACCCGTGGTGAACGATAGATACCAACGTTCGTTAAAGGTACCGGCAGATCAAGCTACATCAGGGTCACGAATATATCCGATCAGCCGCTGATCGTCCATGAAGACATGATCTTAGGGATGTGGCTACCCGAGGGGAAAGTACCTCGACAGATCGGGTATGTCTCAGTGGGATCACGAAGATATTTTGAATGGCAGAATCTGGCTTATCAAGCGACCACGGACCTGATCAGTGACGAAGACTCAGCGGATGAAGACACTTCACCTATGGTTGAGAAGCCGGAAATTCTACGCCGACCAAGTTGCTGATCAGGAGACCACCGATCGAAGCGACAGGGACAAGCCGGGTCAAAAAAGGTCCACAAATATTGAGTATTATTAGGCTCTGCTCACCGAAAACAGCGGACCCAGAAAGCGGAAATGACGGTGAGGAGTTCAGGAACGATCATGAGAAGGAAAAAGGAGGATGAATCTGCTGAAGTCATTGCGGAGGAAAGAGAACCCGAATTAGATCACCAGTCGGATGACCTACAAGGGACGACTCAAGATGATACCGATCAAAAAAAGGCAGATCAGGTAGACGAACAAGTGTGTATACATGAGGGTGGTGATCAGTACATAGAAGGTATCGAGAAGCAGATGGCCGTTTTACCGGAAGTATCGCCCAATATGCCAGAAGTTACCATGGAAGATCTAAAGGTCGGTGATCCCGAAGTGAACACTCCCAAGCAGATCGATCAGCTAAAGAAGATCATCTGGAAGAGGCGTCACTTACTGATGGGGAAAGTAACGCCCTACCCCAGCCGCGTTCGGAGCTGTTTGTGATATAGACGTGGGAAATGCGAGGCCGATCGCTCAGCGTTGTCGTAAAGTTGCACCTCAATACCGGAAAAAGTTATCCGATTTGATCAAGGGTTTGCTGAGTACAAAGATCATCCGACCATCAACATCGCAGTGGGCATCACCGATCGTGATTGTGATTAAGAAGAATTGGGTTGATATTCGATTGTGTATCGACTACAGAATGGTGAATCGCCTCACGAAGTTGATGGTCTACCCG
>MIQA02005056.1:0-11744 GCA_001887855.2 Sclerospora graminicola | reverse complement strand
TGACTACTCGGATGTTGCATGTTGAAAGCTCACCTTGTGTACCCGTCAGTACTGAGTGGTTTGCTCTCCTGGTGGACCCTAGGGTGAAAAGTGTAAATCCGTCCAATAGGGAGATGAGGGTTAGGACTAGGGGTAGCTCCTGGGCGGAAATCGTCACCGGAGAGCTCGTCTGGCAATACACTTGAAGTTTGTATAGTGCCGGCTGGACCGAGAATAATCAATCGGCCAGCTAAACCAATAACAATGAAGGGCGAATCCAAATGTGTATGTAAAGTAGATATAACTCCACACTCTTCCACAGAAGGCCAAATGTCACCACTTCCCAATACTTAATACCGTGTTCAAAACACGGGCGACTTGAGGTGAGTATACGAAGACGCCGCGACTCCCGGTTAGGGGACTTCCGGTGGGTTAACTTAACCTTCCCCGGGCAAACCAATAGGAGCAAGAGGGGACCTTGTTAGCCCTCCGCTGTGAACCAATAAAAGCAACTTGTGTCTAAGAAAGCGAAACGTATACTGATTTTATCCCTATATCCAATACTCCCTTTTGTGTAACCTACCCCAAATAGCCCGGCTGACCAGTCATGTGCCTTACCCGAAGTATCCCGGTTAACTCCGATTTTTGTGTACCCGCCTGGCTGGTACACCAACCCCAGATGGTACCTACCCGGCCGGTACACCGAACCCAGCTGGTACCAGTCCGGCTGGTACATTGTACCCGTCCGGCTCGGCCGGATGGTCATCCATCCGAGCCCCTTGGCCGCTGGCGCTAGCACTTCCTTGGCAGCTTCTCATCCGATCCGGGTGCCTCCTTCATCCACTAGAACACTCATCTTCCTTCAGGCTCCTTTCACTCATACCTTCCAAACAATCCGCCACCAATCCGCCCCTCGGCCGTCCAACGTCCGCGGTCGTCCCGTCCGCTTAGCCCGCTAGCCCAACTATCCACGCTCTCTGTCACGTTCGTCCGGCCTGATTCCAAGCCTGGCGCCGTCCGGTCGCTTGTAGGTATGCTCGGCGGCGGCTATCCGGCGCCCACGCCCTTGGTCCGTATTTCTGCCAATCAGAATGCGCCCTCTGGAAAGTACTTCACATTAATTCATAAGTCACTTTACCACAGCCGCCCCTGAGTCGCGTCACGGCCGCATAACGGTTGAGGCACGATCTCACCCGAACCCAATTGATCTGATCCTGCTTATCCATGCCTCGCTTTGGTACGTCGTCCCACTAATTTATAACGATTTTCGTGAACCCGGTCGGTCTCCCCACCGGCTGGCAAGCACGCCCACAGATGTTGACTTTATCTTGATATATTTCCAGTTTTGCAAAATCGACAAGGACAACGTTTGTCGTCTCGTTCTCGTGGACGACGACTCGCCCGCCAGCGGGGTGGAAGTCGCAAAACCGCCGAAATCGTCCCGTACTCCTGATCTGGTGCTATCGACCGCCGACGCTGAAACTGCGCTCCGCGTTCACGGCCAGGCTTGCGGCGACCGGGACGGATTGAAGGCCGCCGTCTCTTCCCTTCGGGCGGAGCTTCGATCCTGTCGGGCTGACTATGAAGTTCTGTCTCAGAATTTCAAAACTTCTTGTGCGATGCTGGACCGCATGGATCCCGGGATCGTTGAGCTGAAACTCAGTCGTCAAAAAGCGGAGGGCGAAGTAGCCCGCCTCAGGGAAATTGTGGGTCAGCTTACGGACGCTCTACAACGAGCCGCCGCGCCATCCGCCTCCATCTCCGAAGCGGCGGGGATGGAGAAAAGGCTGGAGGCGTTGACTGCCCAAGTGGATAGCTTGGAGCACATCCAGGCTGACTTGGTCCGACAACTCGCCGCTGCCAACCGCCGGGCCGATGAAGCTGCCGTTCGGAGTCCTTCTCCGGGAACAAGTGATCTTCAGAAACAGGTGACCGATCTCGAGGGCCAAGTCGCCATCCTGACGGAAGAGCGAAACCGTCTCCGCATGCTGGAAGACGTCGTTGAGCCCCTCCGGACTGCCAATCAGGAATTGGTTCACAGATCAAAGCTTCAGCGTAAGTGCCTCTTCTCCTCTTGTGTTGTAACCCAGTCGCTTACAGTCTCCATGTCCTTGTCGCTCCGCAGTCCAACAGCTGGAACAGCTGAAGCAGCAGTCCGCTAAGATCCCTGACATGTCCCGAGAACTTTCGCACCTTCGTGCCCGACTCCGCCAGGTGTCCCACGAGTTAGATAAAGTGCGGGACAACCGAAACCACCTGCGCGACTCCCACGTTCAGGCCCTCCGCCAAATCTCTGATCTGGAGCAGCAGCTGCAGGAAACTACCTCCCGACAACAGGAGTTGCGGTCTGAGCTCTACCAGGCCCGTCGAGAAAATTTCGACGCCCATGCCATACTGGCTCGGGCGGACCGTGTTTGCACTACCATGCTGGATAAAGAGGATCGTTTTAGGTCCTTGTTGTGTGAACTACAAGACCAGCTTGAAACGACTCGAAGCCAGGCCGCTCCTCTCTTGCAAGCTCCCTTTAATGTACGGGAATCCGTCTTGTCTGTCTTGGGGATGGTGGATCAGTGGAAAGCCTCTCCGCCGTATCCATCCCAGTTGCCCGCTACAGCAGAGTCAGAACCTGAGGAACTTCCTGCCGGCCCTAATCCCCCCTTGCCGGTTCAGACTCCTCGTCCGCCTCGGTAGGATCGGGGGGCGGAAAACGTCCGGCCAGCTCTAGCCCTTCCTTGGCCGGTGCTGACCCGCCCAAACGGAGAAAGAAGAGCGAATCCTCCCCCTCGCCCCAATGTCCTCCGGGCAAGTTGGACAGCGAAGGAGAACTCGGATCGGAAAGCGATGACAGCTTGTTCGCGAGGCGGTCCGCTGCTGCATCTCCCCCTCTCTCACCAGGTAGAACTGGTCTCACCTCTAGTTCATCCTCTAGCTCCGAAGAGGACTCGGAATCCGGTCCGGCCGCGTTGCCATCCCGCACCCGGATCAGCCCTCCGTCTGATTCTTCCTCGGACTGGGGCCGTCCTCTCCTTCGTGCATCTATGATGATGACGAAGAAGACGAGGATTACGATGAACAGAAAGTATGTGTCGCGTTATCCCGCTCTCGCGCGGATACCCGTCGCCGCCTCTCCAATTCCGGTGGCTGAACGACGGATCAACTGGAACCAGATCAGGTTATCGATCTGAAAACTCCGCCGCCGGCAGGTTTTGGCTCCGGGGAACATGAGCCGTCTGACCTATCCTTGCCTCCCGGCACTGTCGACACCCCGGCCGCTTAGATCGCCCGTACCTCGAGTTCCAACGGAGTGGCCGAGGAGAAAGTGGAAGACAACGAAGAGGACATCCCTGATCAGTGGTTATCTCCTCCCGACCTGAGCGATCCAGAAGCACCTCTCTCCCAAACTCCGGCCAAAACCCGGCGATCAGCTCCGGCCGGGCCACGTCCCAAACGTCGACCCAACCGGCCGGCGGCCAAACCCAAGATCCGGAGGAGCACTCTACCCCCTGCGCCCTCTTTTCCTAAACTTCCGCTTCTGTGGTTACCGGGCGGGCGCTTCCCCAGTGGGGCGGATCGGTCCGTCATCCTACCTTGGCAGGTCGAGCAGCTGAGAAATGTAAGTCTCGCTGATATCTCCAGTTCTCAGCTCGCTCACTCCCTATCCCGTCCGCCTCTCTGGATGTTCCCTCGATCCCGCAAGACGCCTTCATTAGCGACCTGGCGCCCCGACCTGATGGGGTCGGGCGCCATCGACGCACTCATGAAGACCAAACCTTGGAAAATCCTGAACACTAAGATGCCAGATATGGGACTTCCGTCCAGCCCATGGTTTACGGAATTCAAGGCGAGATTTCAGGATTTCGCTGTGGCTCATGCTTGGGCCATCTGGGAGTCTACCCACTTTCTGTACATTTCTGCAGAGGACAAGCGAGTGGACGAATCTCTCCGCACGTATTCCTCTGCCCGGAAGAATCGTCGGGGGCGAGCTTCCGAGGCGTGGGTCCGTTTATGTACGTTTATCATGGAGGGTATCCGGGATGGTAACTGTGACTTGGACCTGTTTCTCTTCCCGTTCATGCTCCATCTACCGAACCGTAGGTGCGGAAATGCAGCGGAAGGAGGGACGTGGTATCCCGGCCTGGGTGCGCGGGATCAGACTACCTCCCTTTCCGAATCTCTGGAGGCCATTGACCAGCAAGATCCTTGGCGCAATCAGTACCGCAAACGGCCCTCCGACCACCCTGGACTTCGAGTGACTCGGCTCCACGGCAAGTACAGTCGTCCACAGGGATGAGCAATCGGGCTTATTTTAATTCTTTTATTTCCTTCATTTCTCTTTCAATATATCCATCCGTGCTTCTTTCATTCCCACTCCAAGCATTTACTTTTGACTACTAACCGTGGTTAGTCTCGTCCAGCCGGCTTGGGGGTCCGTCTAGAGGGACCTTTTATTGCCGCAGGGCATCTCTTGGTCCGGTCGGGTGTAAACGCCCTGTTCCCAGTCACGGTCGCCGTATTCCTCTTCTACGGGACGGCTGGATCCGGACGAATGGTTCTCGTATCTAGCGGCCGGCTTAATTATCTCCGATAGCTTGTTCATCTCCGCCAATCCGTCCAACAATCCTGGATCTGTAACGGTGAGACCGATCTGATCTCGCATGGCCAAGGTGGCCAGATGGTCTGCGCTGTTGTTCCACTCTCATTTGACGTGTAACAGTTCGTGCTCCAGCCATCTCCGCAAGGCGGACATAACCCGATCATTCAACAATCTCAGCCGGGGTGCCTTGCAATCTATCTCTCCTGTGATTTGCCGGATCACCGGATTGGAATCACCACATATGATGATCCGCCCCTGTGTCCGGCCAGCCAGCAGATCTAGGCAAAGTAAAAGCCCTCTGTACTCCGCTTCGTTCACAGTTATGCCAGGCGTGAAATCCGAGGCGGCCGTGACCACTTTCCATTCGGGCAACTTCCACACAATAGCACTATAGGCCCCGACTCCCTTCTTTACACTCGCCGACCCGTCAAAACTCAAAACCATTAGTTCCTCCGTGGGTCCCACTGTTGGCGGCGGTAGTACGATGGATTGTCGAGGCTGCTTCCGAGGCGCTATCGCTATCAGTGCTTCCTCCACTTCTGCCCTTGGGGTAATGCTGGCAGCCAGCGTGCGCAGTATCTCTTCTTCTCCTTTGGTACACTTAATTACTTCGAGGGACCACTGAGGCAGCAGAGCCGCCCATCTACCCAGCCGGCCGTCAATTCCATTCGCCGTCAGGAGCCATGATAGGGTCGACCGTCTAGATAGTACCTTGATAGGCCGAGACACCAACATAGTATAACACACATCCAGGATCCGCAATAAGGCCAAAACTTCTTTATCCACTAATCCGTAATTAACTTCATTAGCCTTCAGGGTCCGGCTGGTGAATGTCACGGGACAGTACACTCCGTCATGATCTTGAACGAGGGTGTCCGAGATGGCCCATTTGTTAGCGTAGATGATGACCACAGGAATCTTATTCACATCGAAATGTTTCAGGACCGGTGTAGTCGCCATCTTCGCCTTTAACATACCAAAGGCCACCATCGCTCGGGTCATGTGGTCGTCCGGGCCGGCCGCCTGTCGGGGCAAAAAAGGGCGCCTTCTCATTGGCCGAAATAGCTGACAAGGGTGGCATCTCATTGGCTGTTATTGCCGGCCGGGCTCGCGTCTCCGCTTGCGTATCCTGCTCTCTCAGCTTATGGTAATCCACCTCCCGTAATTCGTACAAAACCGCCGCATAGACTGCGAAATCCTTGATGAACCGACTGTAATAATTCAGGCTGCCCAAAAAGGATTGCATAGCCTTTAGGGATCGCGGGAAAGGCAGATTACTCAAGGACTCCAAATCCTTCGGATTAGCTTCCAATCCGGCAATCGTAACTTGATGGCCCAAATAGGTCACCTTAGTCTTTCCCCAGAAACTCTTAACCACACTAATCGAAAGATTCCACTTTTCACACGTAATCATCAACTTCTCCACTGTCACACAGTAAATCCCAGGTAGTTGCCGTAACGAGAATGTCATCAATGTAAGACCGCCGCCCCAAAACTGAAGGTTTTGGGTCGGGGTCCGGGTCGCCTTCGGCGAACACATCCCCGACCAGAGCCGGATCTTGATCCGCCTTGATCTTGAAGTGTCCGTACAGCGCGTTATCTATCAGCCGTTGATAAATCTGTGGGGCATTCTTCAGACCGAACGGCATCCGGTTCCACTCAAACAACCCGAAGGGCGTCACGAACGCAGAGATCTCCCGTCCACGATCGGTCATAGAGACCACCCAGAATCCACTGGCCATGTCCAATGAGCAATACCACAAAACTTTATCCAAGTCCTCCAACAAGTCGTTTATCAACGGCATCGGGTAAACCATCAGCTTAGTCAGCCTGTTCACCAGCCGGTAGTCAATACACAACCTTATATCCACCCCATTCTTCTTGATAATAATTACAATGGGCGAAGCCCAGGGCGAGGTGGACGGCTGAATTATCTTGGTGGCCAGCAAACCCTTGATAAGCTCTGACAGCTTTTCCCGATACTGGGGGGCGACTCTTCGGCACCTTTGTGCAACCGGCTTGGCGTCTCCCACATCAATGTCACATACCGCCCATGGGCGGCCGGAGGAAGTGCGTTTCCTGGTCCGATCAGCAGATGTCTTCTTTTCCATATAATATCCTTCAATCTACCGATCTCTTCCGGGGTGTTCACATCCGGGTCTCCCACTTGTAGATCGTCACTAGTAGCCGCTGGGGGACAGGGAGTTACCTCAGGTAGCACCGCCATCTGATCCTCCATGCCTTCAACATATAGCTCGCCCCCTTCATGAATGCAGACTTGGTCAGCTTCGACCACTTCGGGATCCTGATCGGCCGGGGTCGATCCGCCTTCGGCTATTTCCGAATTTCGATCGGCCGGCTGGGTCGATCCGTCTTCACCTCGGTCGTCAAACCATCTGTCATCGGGGTTGACCGCATATGTAACTCTGCTTTGTCCTTTCTCCTGATTCTGTCGTTCGTCCGTCTTCCTCTTGGTGGGCAAAACCAGTTCCGCGATTGGGGCATAGTCTCGGCCAATACGTTCAGCCGGATCCGGCGACGGCCGGCTCCGCGTCAATATTTTAGAAGGGGCCCGGTACTCGGGTTTAGCCACCATCGGCGTCTGGTCCTCTTCTAATTCTTCCTCTTCGCTGACCAGATCGGTGGTTGCCTGAAAAGCCAGGTTTTGCCACACGATATAGCGTCTTGAGCCAAAAGTGACATAGCCCGGCCGGCGGGCACCTTGTCCTCGGCCAGCCACATTCCAATAATCACGTCTTCATGCAAGGTGAGGGGCCTTTCAGAGATGTTGGTCACGCTTATAGAGTTGAGATGACCACCCCCTTTAGCAAACGAGGGCACCCAGCACTCGCCCCTTGTCAGCCCTAACTTACTCCGCCTGTCGTGTGGTCGTAACATTACTTCCACCGCTTTTCCAACTGGCACCGTTGCAAACTGACCTAACTTGAGGAACTGGACGTGGGCACCAATAAGGGCCGCCGGCCGGCAAGCTGGATCTGTACCTCATCCGGCAACGTCAATGTTCCATGCGATAAATCCAGCCGTATGCCGGTCGGGACCATAAAATCCATACCCAGAATTGCATCCTGCCCGGCCAGCTTGCCTACCCAGGCGGTGAAGTAATACACCAACGTCTCAGCTAACGTAATCTTAACTCTTGTCCTTCCTTGGGTCATGTATGAACTTTCTCCAATGCCGATACATTCCTGCCGCTTCGTCTCGTCTATCTCACACCCCACCTTACGAGCAAATGTGGTGTCTACGATAGACACTTCCGCGCCAGAGTCGAACAGCATGGTAGCTTTCTGGTTATTGATTTTGCCATCCGCCTTGCCTGCTTGAACCATTTATCCGGCGAATGATATTTCCAATAACCTCGCGACTCGCCGGGTAACAGGTTCAATTCCATACGCACTTCAGACCGGGAATACTCATCCGTCCGTATACTGCTCACCAGGAAGGGGTCAGCCGTGCTGCCCGGGGACCGGATGACGTAATCGTCAAACTTACATGTATTGTCGGTTACGCTTTGCTTTGCTTCTTGATTATCCCCTTTACCGACATATGCATAGATACTAACACTAGACCGCTCGGCTCGAACCAGATTCCAACCTGGCGAGCGATCTAGTTTAACATCTTTTCCACTCCAGGCGGCAGCATTCCAGCATGCTTGGTCGGGACGTACCACTTCTTCATCTGGTTGTAGAATTCTTCAATTGGGCACAGTCCCGCCTCGTGCACCTCCCCGCAAGTCTTACACGTAAACAGGCAGTGTTGCGCCGGATGTCCCTTCCTCTCGCACTTCTTGCAGGTCAGCCGCTTCCAACAGCTCCGATCGTCATGTTTGATGAACCAACAGTGGGTGCACTTGCGCTTGGGGTAATCCTGGTCAGTTCGAGCCGGAAAACCCTTCGGCTGACCGGACCCAACTGGCAGCATGGATGGCTGACTGGCTTCTGCCGAGAAAAGGTACCGATACTGTTCCTCCTCAGACTCGCCCCCAGATCGCTGATACTCCTCTTCCGAGCTGGTCGCGTCTGACTCTCGGGCGACCATGCGGACGGCTCGGGTCGTCCTGGTAGATGGCGGCCGGCCTCCTTGATCCGCGTTAAAACGGGACTTGAAACGGCCGGTTCCAACTGCCGCCTTGGGGCCTCGCTTCTTCGCTCTTAGGTAGGTGCGCAACGTCAATTCCAGCTCCGTCGTATTCTTCAACCGCAGTAACGCCAGCTGGTCTGCCAGCTCCCGATCGTCCAACGTGCTGATGAAATGTTCCACGTGTTCGCGGGCGGCTTCCGACCGGCTGGCATCTTCTTTAACGGGGATATCCGCCCTCATGCCAGCGACATTTAAGCGATGGAGATACTCCAGGGGGGTCTCATCCGCCCGCTTCTTGGTGTGGAAATATTGACGCGCCGCCGATGTTCCAGATCCACAGTATTGTTCTTCGAACGCACCGGCCAATCCCCTCCAGTTTCCTCGGATTTCCCGGCTGAGCTGTTGGATCCAGTTTTTTGCCGGACTTTTCATCAAATCTCCAAAGATCAGGCACTTCTCATAGTCCGACGTCCGGTCTCTGAGAAATGCCGACTTCGTCTTGCTCAGCCATCCTCGGGCTTGGTCCTCGTCCGTGTCGCGTCCGGTGAAGGCTTTCAGCTCGGACGTGGCCGACATTCGCACCCTCGTGATCGCTTCTGAATCTGCATCAAACGCTTGCGCCGAGGCCATATGAGCTCGGCGGGCCATCCCCAGATCCAAGTCATCCGGATCGTAATGGTACTTGGCCGACTTGACGGATTCCATATCCACGTCGCTGAGAGACAGCTTCCTATTCGTTGGCCGACTTGACGGATTCCATATCCACGTCGCTGAGAGACAGCTTCCTATTCGTTGGCCGACGTCCGGTCCGGCGACCTTTCTGGCGGCTCGGCGGGGCGGCATGGGGTTCACTCTGCTTGGACTGCACCGACTCCATGTCTTCGTCACTCAGCTCCCTCGCATAGTACCGGACTGGCTCGGACGCCTGAGTCCCACGACGAGCCGGCTGGTCAGGCGACTTCGGACTGCCGCGGCTGGCACTCAGCCGACGCTGCTCTTCTAAGTATCGTTCCATCATCGCCGAAAACATGTTATGCAGGTGATCCGGCACTTGAAGGCTCTCCTGGGGGTCGGCTTGAGGGGCGACTTGGGGGGCGGCCGGGCTGCCGGATCGACATTCCTTTTTGATCCGCCCATCCGCGTCTTCGTCTTCCTCCTTCGGTTCTGGATCCGCCGTCGCCGTCCGCCAGGCCTGTACGCTGTACTGGCTGGCGTTCTTCCGCTCGGGCGTACCCGGATCCTCACGTCCTCCAAGCCTCATGGCCGTCGCCACACGCGCTGCTCCCCTTGTCATGCGGGTGATACCCACCGATGAATCAGATGAGTCCGCTTCCGAAGGGGCAGACTCGTACTGCGAAGAACCTGAGTGTATCCCGGCCGGTCTGCTTGTTGCCGGCGGCGTGGACGGCGCCACTCCAGTCGTAGCTGTCATCTTCTTCGACGGCGGCGAGCAGCCCACTAGCGGTACCAAGCGGTCGTGCAGTGCGCTGGACGCCTCCTTCAACTTGTCCACCTTCAGATCAAACAGCTCGTTCGGATCAAACACGCCGGTGTTAATGCCGGCTTGTTTGAGCTGATCGAATAGTCCTCTGATAAGGAACACGTGGCCGTCTGAGAGAGTTGGGGGAGAGACGGGACCTTTCAATCCGCCTATGATCTTCGGCCGTGCTATTTTCAGCACCTTATCCGTCCGCAAGAGCTGCCCCAACTCGTGAAGATGGAAAGCACGCTCCAAGTCTGTATCCGTTGATAGGCCGTCCTGCTTTTCTTTTTCTTCTTCGAAACGTGGCCTATCTTTGCGGGTTGGATAATCCGATTCCTGCCAATCCGGTCTCTTTAGGGGTAGGGGGGCCAGATCGCGACTTGGTCCCGATCCGGCCGGCTTCCCACTCCGGTCGTATCCGACTTCAGCTTCTTCTTCCTTAATTTTTTCTTTTATATCCATAATATGCATTTGTTTGTTAGGATCATGGTCCGAACCATGATCCTTCCTCGGACTATGGCGACTTTTCCCATAGTCCGATCCGGCTCCATCCGTGTAGCGGCCGGCACTACAGTGAGTAGTACCGTAATTCGGCACAGTACCGTAATCCGGTACAGTACCGTAATCCGCCCCCGGCGGAACCTCTAGGGGAGTAACTTCTTCTTTAATGTCAACCTCGAACTCCCCCAATCCGAGGCGACCATCGCATCCTTCCATCTTCAGCAGCATTGGGGCGATATGCCTTCCCCCAATGCACCCGACACAACATCGTCAACAAATTTGACAGGTTTAGGTCTTTCGCCCGCTAGGTACTCGCGGTGATATCCAGGGTCACCAAGAGATCCGGGCACGCGCACCATTGTGGTGTAGTCGCTCTCAGAAATTCTTCCTGAGATTCGAACACCCACGGGGGGCCCAGACGACTGACTGTCGGAGGGGGTACTCCGTCCATCCGAGTCATGATCCGATCCGGCATCCGGCCGGCGGGATCGGTCACTTCCATCCGCTTGATCGTGACTACTCGGATGTTGCATGTTGAAAGCTCACCTTGTGTACCCGTCAGTACTGGGTGGTTTGCTCTCCTGGTGGACCCTAGGGCGAAAAGTGTAAATCCGTCGAATAGGGAGATGAGAGTTAGGACTAGGGGTAGCTCATGGGCGGAAATCGTCACCGGGGAGCTCGTCGGGCAATACACTTGAACTTTGTATAGTGCCGGCTGGACCGAAAATAATCAATCGGCCAGCTAAACCAATAATAATGAAGGGTGAATCCAAATGTGTATGTAAAGGGGAATCCAAATATAACTCCACACTCTCCCACAGAAGGCCAAAATGTCACCACTTCCCAATACTTAATACCGTGTTCAAAACACGGGCGACTGTAGGTGAGTATACGAAGACGCCGCGTCTCCCGGTCAGGGGACTTCCGGTGGGTTAACTTAACCTTCCCCGGGGCAAACCAATAGCAGCAAGAGGGGACCTTGTTAGCCCTCCGCTGTGAACCAATAGAAGCAACTTGTGTCTAAGAAAGCGAAACGTATACTGATTTATCCGTATATCCAATACTCCCTTTTGTGTAACCTACCCCAAA
>MIQA02005051.1:0-39935 GCA_001887855.2 Sclerospora graminicola | reverse complement strand
GGTTAGAGTTTCCCCTTGGTTTCCCTTTCCCATCGACTTTGTCATTCACCACAATAGCAGCAACGAAGAAGCAGAGAAACAGGGAGAAGAAGAAGAAGAAGGAGAAGAAGAAAAGAAGAAGAAGAAGAAGAAAAGAAGAAGAAGAAGGCGATGACTGAGGTGGCGCATATAATTTCGATGCCGGCGAATGACGAGGAATAAATCTAATCATGCTGATCTTGACTACATATAGATGCGTCAAGAACCCGATGAAAACGAAGCAACCGGCACCTGGGCGAGTGAAAGCAGCAGCGCATCGGATGACCCGCACTTTCTTCCTGTAAATGCCGCGAAACTGACGCAGTCGTTGATCGGATTGAGTGACGAGCAGCGCCAAGTTCTTGAGAAAGAGCTTAATCGAAATGATGAAGATACCCTTCTGGTCCTCCGTTTCAATCCGAATTGGCGAGGTCAAGTTGCTGTCGGTACAGTTTGTGACGCGATAGCAACACACGGAATGAGGGGCGGCACACGTCGAGACAGCGGTGAGAATTGCCACTTCGAGCATTTAAAGACATTGAACCATGCAAGATCGCAATCGAGTTAGCTCACCCTGAAGCATTTGCATCCTCTCCGGACGCGGTCGCTGACGCTGTGGCCGCCGGTGTGGCGGTCGCTCGCGCTATGGACCCCGGTGCGGACGCCAGCGCGGCAGCCGATGTTGTCAGAGCAAATCTTCGTACAGAGCCGCTGGCGTATGCAGTCGTCATCAACAAGATCGCTATTCGTCAAGATGATGCAGGAGTTCTTCAGTTTTTCTACCTGTAGCTCTCTTAATATCAAGTAACGTATTCTGATTCTTCCGATTGAGTGCGGCAGCGGGAGATAGATCATTAATCTCGATTAATAACTCATGTAATTGTTAGTAAACGATTGTTTTTAATCAGCTTCAATTTACGTTACCTAATCAAAATCAATCATGAGTGGTTTTTTTCTCCGATAATCAGACAAAGCAAAAAGCTTACGACCGCTTTTACGGCAAAGAGTGATTTTGTTCAAGGCAAAACGCTTAAGGCACTCATTCAACACGAATCACTAGACGATGCAATCGCTGATTCACTTGTTTCAGCAAGTAATGGCTAAGAATCGTGAATATGATTATGATGAAATCACGAAAAGGGTCCCAAAGGTCCTCCTGAAATCATTAAAGGTGAAGCAAGTGAAACTCCCAAATCTTGGAAAAAGAAGAATAAATACGTCCGTCCCCCCAATCAACTGACACAGACGCTAATATGGAAGAGTCCACTGCATCAGAAGAGCACCCGAGGATTTCTACCGTACGTTGCCCATAAGGCTGTCATTACTCGTGATACATCAAGGAAAAAAGACTTGAAAGTGGTTCATGATCACGTTAAAAAAATATCGAACAAGCAAAAGAGTTTAAAGAGAGACCCAAAATCGAAGACGTCAACAATGTGACAAATTTGCCGAAGAATTAGAAGGAGCTTCTTAAAACTTCTAACAAAACGAATCTCCCACAGACAAAAACGACAAAAAAAGCGGCTAAACGAACTGAAGCGAAAACCCTCGCGTACTCGACAACTCTCTCAAGACTCGGTTATGCGGAGAGCACGATGACGAAGAAACAAAAGAAAGAATTAAGAAGAAGAGAAAAGATTTACCGGGTGAATCTGGTCATAAAAAAAAGTAGATACTGACGATATCAACAGCTACAAAAATTCATTTGCAAATAACCTGTACGAAACAAAGATTTGGAAAAGCTATCGAGCAACGCAAAGGCAAAGAATAGTTTGAAGACAATGCTCCGAAACCGCCAAGAAAGCACAAAATGTTGAAGCTTGCTATGAATCAGTATAAAGCTGAAATGAAAGGTGGGCTTGATGGAAGTCGATGAAACACTACCTGAAACATCTAATATCGCCGATGGTGATCCAGTTCTAATACCGACTCAACCACTGCAGAAGATACTGTGCCCTGGTAGAAGTAGTTCCAAAATGTGCACTATTAGTGGAGGTAGCATTCGCTGCATTGCTCAGTTGTAATCAGGTGATGCATTAGATGTTTCCATGTAAATCGGCATATCAAAATTGGCAGTTCCATCATTGAGAGCATTAGAAACTTTAGTATATAAGTAAATATTACCAGAGCTTAGTGTAACAGGAGTAGTTCCAAATGAATTGGAGTATGGCGTGTTGTTGGGCAGACAGTAGATTGAAGAGTGAGTTTATTAGCAGCAGAGTTAAACGAAAGATATGCATGTACATCGCTAGGGCTAGTTCGGTCTGCTCCTACGTCTAGCTAGCGCGCGTGTCCGGCGACCAATCAGATATAAGTCGGGGTGCGGAGCGTGTGCCATCGCCCAATCAGTTCATTGTGGGTGCGGAGCGCGTGCCAGCGACCAATCAGCTGGAACATTGCCACGCGCGGACTAAGCGGACTAATCACCCACCAACAGTTGGTGGGTGCCGCAGACAGGCGGCCACAGATGAGATGGGCATTCCAACACTCCCACTCCCATCGTATCTTGGACCACTGAAACACGGCACGAACATGGTCGCCTTATGCGACCGAGCGGACACCACAGCCCGAGCGGAGATATTCGAACTGCGCCTTCGCAATGCCCTTGGTCATGATGTCGGCGAATTGTCGCTTGGTCTCGACATACTTCAGAGCAATCTCGTTGGAGTGGACCTTCTCGCGGACAAAATGATGGCGCATATCAATGTGCTTCGCGCGGCTGTGATATCCGTCGTTGTGTGCGAGTGCAATCGCACCCTGGTTATCCTCCATGACCGTGGTAGCACCTCGCTGCTTGATACCCAAGTCGGATAGCAGTGCACGAGTCCATAGCACATCTTGGACACACAGACTGAGAGCCATGTACTCGGCCTCGGCCGAGCTCAGGGCCACGGTGCGCTGGTACTTGGACTTGAACACAACTGGAGCCCCATGCAGCATGACCATCACTCCAGACACTGATCTGCGATCATCAAGGTTGCTTCCCCAGTCAGCATCGCTGAACGCGATAGCTTCCCCTCCATGTTGCTTGCCATTAAAACAGAGACCGAGATCCATCGTGGTCTTCAGGTAACGGACGATACGAATCGCCGCCTTCCAGTGCTTCTCCCCGGGCTTCTCGAGGAACTTGCTCAGATTACAAACCGCATAGCAGATATCTGGTCGAGTGCATACCGCGACGTAGAGCAGACATCCCATCAAAACACGAAACGGTTTCTTCTTCATCTCTTCAACTTCTTCAACCGTGGATGGGGAATCAGCACGAGAAAGCTTTACACCAGCCTCACACGGGTTGTAGACATCCTTAGCGTTACACTGGTTGAAACGTTCGACGACTCGGGTGATATAGTTACGTTGGCTCAGTGTGAGTAAACACTTGTTCGTATCGTGGACTATCTCAATACCCAGGACAAACTTTGCCCTGCCGAGGTCCTTCATCCTGAACTCAGCATCCAACTGTGCCTTCACGTCGTACACATCCCCCCTCGTCTTGGCGGCGATCAGTAGGTCATCGACGTAAAGACAGAGCATAACGAGGTCGATATCATCATCATCATCATGATCCTTGCGTTTCTTCGTGAACACACACGGATCGGCACTCGTCGGCTTGAAACCAAGTCGGATTAGTACAGCCTTAATGGTGTGGTGCCAAACATTCGCAGCCTGCTTCAGTCCGTACAGTGACTTCAGCAACTTGAGCACCGAGCCTGCTTTGACGTCCAAGCCCTCTGGACATTCCATGTACACGTCTTCGTTGAGAACACCATACAAGAAAGCTGTGTCCACATCGAACTGGTACACCACATATTCACGAAAGCAGCACACCGAAAGAAACACTCTGATCGAGTTCATACTCGCGACCAGCGAATACGTGTCCTGGAAATCCACTCCCGGTGTCTGTGAAAATCCACGCGCAACTAAGCGCGCCTTGTGACGGATGATCTCACCATTTTCATTTCGCTTCAGGGCAAACACCCACTTGCACGTCACTGGACGAGTCCCGATGGGAGGGATCACCACGGACCAGGTTCCATTCGACTCGTGTGCCTTCAATTCTTCCAGGATCGCGGCACGCCACTGCTTACTATCACGGCAAGTTATGGCCTCTTCAAAAGAACTCGGCACATCAGAGAGGGTCACCACCATAGCAGTTTTGTCAGGGCGAGAACGCTTCGGCGCTGGGGGATGGATATCGTCGTTCGTACAGCCACTGCCATCATATAGAACGATGCTCCGGTCGGAAAAAATCATTCTCAGAATTGGTGAGAGAAAGCCGAGGAGTTTGTCCGTCACCGACTCCCGACCCAGCAATTGGACGATGTGGAACAATACTTGTCGCAAATCGGTCACTCGACCTAGTGTTGTATTGTGGATGGAACACCATTGCGTCATTGTCTGGCATGAGCGTCGACACATTTCGAGTCAACAAACGCTCCATTCGTCGCGCCGGTACGTCGGACGGTGGTAGTGCCGTCACGGCTGGCAGTATCACGGGCACCTGCGTGTTTGTCATCTGCGGTGTCGTGTTCACGAGCTGTCCGGTTTCGTCGACTACAATGTAGTCGATCTCCATGCTGTGATCATCCTCTTCATCATCGTCAACCATGGGTTTATCGTCGTCCGCCGACGGAGTGGGACGTACACTCGTCCGCGTGCGCACAGGTGAGTCTTCGTCATCAATCTCGTACACACATGGGGACTGAGGCTCTTTATTTGGATGTACCTCATCATAGATTCCGTCGACCTCACGCTCATCCAAAACTACCGAACGAGAGGTACGGATCACGTTACTGACCAGATCCAGTACGCGATAGGCTTTGACGTTGTCGACGTAACCGAGCATCATACACTTGTAGCTTTTCGCATCCAGCTTGGTGCGCTTCGAATCATCAATGTGCGCATAACCGAGTGATCCAAACACACGGAGGTGATCAAGACGCGGCACCTGAGTGGTGCAAATCTGGTACGGGAATCTATCGGGGTGTGCTCGGTTTGGGATTCGATTGATCAAATATACTGCCGTATTGACCGCCTCGGCCCACCATTTTTGTTGCACCGCCTTGTAGTGCATCATCGAGCGAGCCATCTCCATCACAGTGCGATTCATTCGCTCAGCCAGACCGTTTTGTTGAGGACTGTAAGGCGACGTGCGCTGATGGATGATACCATTTGCCGAGCAGATCGAGCACATCTGCTTGTTCACGAACTCACCGCCGTTGTCGCTGCGGATAATCCGGATCCGAGCTCCCCATTGGTTTTCTACCAACGCCTTGTATTCACGGAAGCGGTCAGCGACCTCAGTCTTTGTCTTGAGAAAATACACCGTGACAAAACGAGAGTAATCATCGATGATGACGAGCACATACTTGGCGCCACCATGCGACTGCGTCTTCATTGGACCCATCAGATCCATATGAACAAGTTGAAGGACGCCATCAGTCTTCACCGCTACGGTTTGCTGGGGGAACGAAGCCACGGTCTTCTTACCGCGCATGCAGCCACCGGACAGGTTATCAGTTGGTTTGTTCACCACCGGAAGCTCAGGGTTGATCAGTTGGAGGCGGCGGTAATTGGCCAGGTGTGTGTGCCGCTCCCACTCGCTCTGGCCACGGGTGTGTTCAACAAAGTTGGCCCTCTCCTTGGTACGACAAGGGAGGTAGTACGAGTCACCGCGTCGCGGCACACGCACCCATAGCTTGCCATTTTGCATGATATCGCAACTTCTATGACCAAACATCACGTCCAGCTTACGAGACGTCAACTTCGGGATCGAAATAAGCCGACGGTCCAAATTTGGGATGAACAACACCTCGGTCACAGTGATCTCACGACCATCGACAGTGACCATTTTTACATCGCCTACACCAACCGCATTGAGACATGCGCCGTCTGCAATTGTCACCGCAATCGGGTTCGAGATGTTGCGGTACGAGATGTAGTCAGCTTTGAACGGCGTCATGTGGGAGGACGCCCCACTGTCGAGCAGCCAACCATTTGTGTGTTCCTCGGTAGCCATAAACAGCATCTCGTCGTGCGTCGCAGCCTGCCTGCTGCGACAGTCTTTCTCCATGTGGCCCTTCTTGTTGCACTTGAAGCAGCGGCCCTTGAAGTTTCGCTTCTTGTCCTTCTTGTTGCTCATGTTGTGATGCTTCTTCTTGATAGTGTCTTGCGCCTTGAAAGCAGCCTCTGCCTTCCCCTTGTCACTGATCTTAGTGTAGGCCTTGAGCAGCTTCTCCTTGACCTCGATCAGACAAATATTATCCATGTTCTCCACGATTGAAACGATCATATCGTACTCGACAGGCAGGCTCCCCAGCAGTATCACCAGCTGCCGAGACTCGTCGATCGGCTCTCCCACCGACTCCAGCACCACTACAAGCTCGTCGAACTTGTCGATGTGAGCAGCCATGGTTGCGCCGCTTTCCATCTTGAACTCGTGCAGACGTCTTGTCACGATGACGCGGTTCTGCAGATTCTTTCGGTTATGGTACTCGCTGAGGGTATCCCACGCCTCCTTCGCTGTGCGGGCCAAACGGATCTTGGTCTGGTGCTCGATTTCGACTCCTTGAGCGATGATCGCCAACGCCTTCATATCGTCAGTCTTCCACTGCGCGTCCATCGCGCCTTCTTCCTTGACTTCTTCGATGTGAGCCCCGAGACCCTTCCGGTATAGGGTCATGCGCATGTTGAAGCTCCAGTGGAAGTAATTGTCTCCTCCCAGGAGGTCCTGCGGCTTCTTCATGGTTGCGGGGTCTTCTACGTTTGCTTGGTCTTCTACAGGCAAGAGCTTGGGCTCATAACCTGTTGGGCAGACAATAGATTGAAGAGTGAGTTTATTAGCAGCAGAGTTAAACGAAAGATATGCATGTACATCGCTAGGGCTAGTTCGGTCTGCCTCCTACGTCTAGCTAGCGCGCGTGTGCCGGCGACCAATCAGATATAAGTGCGGGTGCGGAGCGTGTGCCATCGCCCAATCAGTTCATTGTGGGTGCGGAGCGCGTGCCAGCGAGCAATCAGCTGGCACATTGCCACGCGCGGACTAAACGGACTAATCACCCACCAACAGTTGGTGGGTGCCGCAGACGGGCGGTCACAGATGAGATGGGCATTCCAACAACGCCTGCACCCCGCGGAGCGTATAACAAAGCCGGGGATATTTTATGGGACGCAGGATCCCCTACCGTCGAGTTTTTTCAAATAAATCATTTTTGCAAATGGACTAAACGCTTCAAAACACGGTCAGGGGATCAAATACTCGAGCCGTAAACATGATCTCTCGCACTACAATGGCATTGAAAAAAATACTCTGTTCGTAACTGAAGTAAACCACGTTGTCGCGATACTGAGCCGACGCCGAATTTGCCGGATCGTAAGAGCACAATTCACTTCCGGAAGATTGCCGTGCCCCACTTCATACCCCAGATAACGTAACGTTTCGTTTGATTGAACCACAGGGATGTCGTTCCAAACTGTACATGAGACAGTAGAAGTCAAAAAGAGGAATTTAGTTTTGTGTGGTTGCACGTGCAAACCAGAAACTTTGCCAAGAAGCCTCACAATTTGCATGGCCGTTGTGATTTGCCCTGCTCGTCTGAAGAAAATAGTAGAGTCATCGACGAAAGCCGAGAACTTATGTTCTCCCTGATTTCCAGCGTTACTTAATCGATTGCCATGAAGGAACGAAGATTGAGTGAGAGCGTGGGCCGAAGGTTTAGCAGCCAGTATAAACAGAAGTGGTTCTAACGGGCAACCCTGACGGATATAACGGTTTGGAAAGTTGCCGATTGACGAGAAATTCCGCAGTAGTACCTTCGTGTAACCTCTGTATTAAAGTAATAAAGGTCTCCGAAAATCCAAAGCGATAGAGTACTGTATATAAATATCGGCGATCCACGGTGTCATAAGCTTTAGCAAAATCGAGAAAAAGAATGCCAGGGCATGCTGTAGGATCTGAGTCCGTAAAATATTTGGATCATGTAGAATTGCCATCAACATTGCTACCGCCTTGTCCATCATACGCCCATCCCAAAACCTTGCTGCGTATCCCCAGTAAGTTTACCCAAAAAATATTGTAGTCGAAAAGCCATAATTTTGGCTAAAATTTTGTAACTGGATTGGAGAAGGGAGATTGGTCTATAGTCGAGAGCATTGGACGTCCAGAACCCGATTAAAAACCGCCGTTAAAATAGGGTTGAACGTTTCTGCAAAATCCTTATATAGGTCGTTACTCTGCCCGTCTGAGCCTGCGCTTCCTGCGTTCTAATCTATTAATCGCTTGTAGGACATCAGATTCCAAAATTGGCGCTACTAAATCAGCGTTTCCCGAGAGAGAAACTTTCCGATCCGACGGTGCGTGAAACAATTCGTGAAGATGCGAATCTAAACTCACCTCTGAAACTAACCTGAGCTCCTTGCATAGAATATTATCCCCAGGTAGAGAAAACCTGTCCGGGTTCGACATGTGCACCGGAAAGCTGGTTGGTCCATTGGTCTTGATGGTTGTGACCGATTGATCTCCATCACGTACCGAAGCACGTTTAAACAAACACCGAATATCAGAAGGTGATTTATATAGCCAGCTGCTCCTCCTGGCCTTTATATCATGGCCGAAATCAGTTGTTTTCGCGATGTAGCATTACTTCGAATACATCAGTTTAGTTGTCGTACTCGCCGCTTCCCTCGGCGAGCCGCTTTGTTCTTAATCGTGAATAGGATATCTTGATACTTATGGACCAACTTTATCGTATGTTTTAAACTCTTTATTCCACGACGAAAATGTTCCATTCAGAGATTTATCAAGCAAACGCTGAATACATAAGGTGATAGATCCGGGAAAGGACGGTAGGTATAGTTACACACGGAGAAGCTCGTGTATCTTGACGAAAAATCGTCAGTTGTGCATGGTCTAAAACACCGGGGGTTCCGATACTTCAAATCATTGAGACCAGGGAGCGATATCACACGAAATATATAACCGGTCTAGTCTATTAGCTTGGTTCCCCGCCAGTACGTAAAATGCTCGGTAGGATCTAGGTGAACCTCTAAAGTTGCGGGTCCAATCAAATTTCGTGCTTTTAACAAACCCAGCTTCTCAATTTGCCGGGTGAGATCCATACGTTCAGTCTTTTCCGAACGCTCACCACCCAACCTATCCAATTTAAGAAAAAAAATGTTCCGTTTCCTTGAGTCCCCAGACGGCGCATATATGCTCACTAAGATAATGAAATGCCATGTAGTCGAAATATATCTGTGTGTCCATCGGTCAAAATTCCACGTAGACACTGATTTGGCAATGTCAAGATGTACAAGAACAGCAACTCCTCCTCATTTTCCAGTATGAACACTCCAGTAAGATAACCTTTTACCTTTACCCTTCGCCCCCCCATACCCGCAACCATGATCCCGCGTGCTCGTCTGCTTCGGAGTGGGTTGTTACATGCCTTTCTTGGAGCAAGTAAATATGTACTGAGCTGTTATTAGAGAGGTGTCGCCAAGTCGAAAACCATTTCTGGACATCTTCCTTTTTAAAACCCCGTACATTTTGAGAAAATATACAAATTATTTATTCGTTAGCCTTGAACCTCTTGCTTTTGACCGGATTGTGATATACTATTTCATTGATCATTCGGCGCTTAGCATAAAAATCCATTGAAGCCAGCGTGAACTACTCATGAACGCCATGAGCAGACTCCACTCCGTTGCCCTTAAAAAACACTGTGACCCCTCACTATCAGCATCTTTTTGTTCAATGCCATCTTTATCCGTATCCAGGCCTGGTTTAATGTGATGGAGGTATTGATTGAACGCGACCCAAGCTTCAGGGGTACCCGTGTCAATCTTTTGGATACCGTTGGCATAAATATCGAATTTCATTTTCGCCTGAAAATGGCGGTGAAAGCAGAGCTACTATACTATCGTTAGGATGCACTTCGTCCCCCACCATAACCGCTATATGTTCGCTAAAAATATGAGCACATAACAAAGCGCTTGCCATTGAAGCAGTCATGGATGGTGAGCAGTACTTAATGAGTCTTGGATAGCATTCCGTTGTTGCGGTCCATGAGCAGCTAACATTCTTTGTTCCCATTAAGCAAACCATAAGACTGAGAGATTATCGACACCTGAACGCTTTCCTCTGACAATCATTGCGCACCAGCATTGATCCCGCCAACCCGAGGTCAGGGCAATTAGTACATCCGACGCCAGACTATCGAGTAAATATGCCACTCCCTCAAATGATTTGAAAAGATGTAAAAGTCTTGGTCCTTCGTGAAGTACAGCTTTTTTCTATACCCCACTCGGGTCATCAAATGCGGGAAATTGTAGTTTTGTGGCAGATTCCCTGTTAGATTCCATTCGTGCCGAGGCAATCTGCCATGATTCCCGAAGTGATGGTGTTATACTAATATCACCGGTGGTCGGAGTATCCACCGATGAGGCTGTGGCCGGGTTAGATGTTAACCCCATCTGGATATTGAGGCTCCGGATTGTTTGATGAATCCCTCACACATTGTCGTTTGGCTCGATATTGTGTTCCATGGTCGTCATCCTTCATTTGTTGGGATGGAATATATTCTGAATTTTCTTCCTTGCGCTGAAATTCAACCCTAAAATAATATTTAATCTTCAATACTAGTGCTTTTTGTCTTACTTATTGAAGCTACGGTTTGGATAGTTCCTTGTGAGTGGAGCTGTCCTTTGACATCAAATTCCAATAGATAACAAACACAGTTAACGTATCTTTGGCACATAGAACGTGTTTTTTATGGGAATTGTATGCAAACCAACCGTGTATTTACGATTGTGTACTGTTATCGACGAAATCAGTATTTGCGCGGTCTCCACACCAATTCCCGCCAAAAGTTGGAAAGGGCGGGTCATTTGCAGACTTTGACCACAACAGTTCACAATCAATAGCAACTGAGCAACTACTCTAGCCTTGTCTAGCTCGCGTGATCGCCAAATGATCAGCACCCATGTGGCACTGATGCAGACGGAAGACGTGTGTCTGACTGAGCAACCAACCAGTGCGCTCGGTCCCGTTGGTTCACTCGAAAAAAGCTGTTTCTGTACTGAATCTTCATCATCCTCCTTTCTGTGCTCACCACCAACGATAGCACCAGCAGATTGCGTGCGAGCTGTGTTTTCAGGTGAAAGTTTGACGTTTGCCCAACCATGACGACGCGGATGTTCGCTTCCAGTGGGAGGACACTCGTCAAATATCATGCCTTTTTTATGTGCTGGTGTTGCCGCACCCAACAATATTTGAGAATGAGCTGCAGGAGTGGCATCCCATTGCAACATGTGAGAGGAGGGTTTATTCGGTCAATCACGCCACTTTGACTCTTCTTGAGTCGAGGCTGTGCATCATTATCAATTTCGTCAAGATTTACTTGTCGGCAAGTAATACCTAGCTGCACCTTGCCGCAATATTCACCCTTGGCGTTGCTCATTGAATACCATTTACTATCGGCCACCATTGCTGCTTCTTCTCGCTGTTTGGAGCGCTCAGTACCATCAGCAGCCATCAAATATTTCGCCACATTCACGGTTGCAAAGCCAAGTTGGTACTCCGCACCATTCTTTGAGTGGTCTTTCACGTCTACCACCAAAGAGCATGTGCCAATGACATCGCGGAATGGGAGCTCAAAGACTAAATTCCATACTGGGTGAGTCGGTACGTATGATTCATCGCCCATGTTGCGAGGAGTACCAGTGCTAAATGGGTCCACCGTTGGTGTTGAACTGTTGGATGAGGAAGCATGCCCAACACCCACAGCAGATGATGCCGCAAATGCGGCCGATCTTGCTACGGAGGTCATAAAGCTAAATTTTCGCGAGAGATTCGGCATCGAAATCCCACTGATAAGTGCTGAGGAGCCCACTAAAGCGAGCGAAGATAAACCTGAAGCGGTTGTATGAGAATAATACTTGGGTTTAGACTGCTCGCTGTACTGAAGCCGCACAGTAGTGCTCGGATCCTTGACCGTCCGCTTAACCGAAGTGCCTGCTTTCAATCCATGACCTTGCATAACTCGAACAAGTAGTACTCCTTCCAGACCGTGTTCAGCGTCGACTTCATTAAATTCTTGAGGAAGTTTTAGAGTCGTTGCTGCTCCAGGAACCTTAAAGACAGCACTAGCAGCGACAACGTCACCGTTGATCTCAAAGCGCGCAAGCCGTCCATCTGAATAGAATGTGAATTTATGTACCCAATTCTGGATAAATTTGCGGGCGTCACACGATTTTCAAGCTCCTCTTTACCTGATGCAACGGCTATGGAGCCTCGGGTCACGCAATGAAAATTACGACAGCAATTCCAGCGTCGGAATGGACTTCAGCACAATACTGCGTCATTCTCGACACGATACTAGCAACGGTGGCTGTACGGACGAAATGCTGGATTTAGCATCGAATGCGTCCTCATATAACGAAAACCGTAGGTACAAACCAAGTCACACGGTCTCAGCCGAGACGTGGGAGAAAGACATCACAGCTGTGGAGCAACAGAGCATGAGTCTACGCGCGGCTGCCAAGATGTACGGCGTACACTTCGCGGCCTCCGCCGGCGTGTAAAGAAGCGCGCACAGGGTGGCCTGGTCAATGGGAAGGACGGGTACTTCAACTCAAGCGACGAGGCTGGGATCATGCGCGTGGTAGTGGCTCACGCTGAATTGGGCGTGCTCATGACATTTGACGAGTTGATGCGACTAGTGGAAGCCGTTGCGCTGTGAAAGTTACCTGACATCTCGGTGGATTGTGCACGAAAACTATTGACGCGTTTTCAGTCACGTAACGCACAGTTGATTCGACACCTTATTAAAGATTGGCCACCTTCACTACCAACTTTGGTTCCTTCTTCGAATGAAAGTGCAAAACGCCAGTGCCAGCCCTACTTGGAGCATCCAGGGTTCAGCGTAAGCCAAAAGTTTAGCGGTATGAATGGAGCTAACTGTTCACCAGCGATGCAACCTTTTCGTCTGCTATCGAACACGTGCGAGTGACTATCGCAAAAGTCTTCGAGTAGAGTCACGTAGTCCCATTCTTGATGTTTATTGGAGATAGTTAAATGAGCCTGGAGATTCGAATTCAATACATGTAGTACAGCTGCTGCTGTTATCGTTGCAGTTCTAGCAGAACGAATGGCTTGGAATTCAGGACAACTAAAAATAGCTAGCATGGCAGACCAAATGTTTCGCATTCAGTCATTTCAGTCATACAATTCGGATAGGCACATGTTACCAACAGTCACTCACAATATGCGGGATTATGCTATCACCACACATTTGGCCAGTCTTCTACCGGATTTGTAAGTCTTCCATTAGGCTACGAATCAAAGTGTCCTGTGATTGCCTAACTGTTTTTGTTATCTAATGATCTATAGCGGCATGACAAATATAAAACAATGAAAACATGGTTGAAGCAAAGGTCGTTTTTTACTAGCCTTAAAACCCATTATCTAATTTCCCGATGAGAAATTTTCGAAGCTTGACGGCAGCCGCCGTGAATTGTTTGGTTCACAACCGCTTGTGTGGGGTGTGGGGTATTTTTTCCGTGATTTCAGTGTTTAGTTTCAGATATTATCGGATACCGGATGAGCGACCAAGTTGCAGGGAGGTTACAAAACTACAAGAAGTCACCCAAGACGCAGGGCGTCAACCGCAAGGCGGTTACATATATGGTGGGTTGCAGGGCAACCAGATGCAGGGCATCCAGACGCAGGGCGTCTACCGCAGGGCGGTTATGAAGTTAAAGGCAACTTCAACTTCAACATGTATATTTAGATATTTGTATATGCATATTATATTCATGTCTAACTAATATAAAGTAGGGCGTGCAAGGTGAGGTGTCAGTTGATATTCTCACAGGTGAAGCGCAGGGCGCTATCCACCTCACCTTGAGTCCCCGGGGCCATTCAGGCCGACCGTACGGGGTTAATCTTTCACTTTCCATACGAAATAAACTGGTAGAAGTCATAGTTATAAGCAGTAACTCTGCTTTACTATTAGTGTACTTTACTATTACTACAAGTATATTAAGTCTTAACATTGAAGTCACTAAAGTGACATGGACACAGAGTGACAAAAACAACAGGTTTGAGCCCATTAACCAGTGTGCTGATTGGTAGAACGCGGATCAGAACGAACCAGAGAAAACTGGAGAAGAAAAGAGAAAAGGAACATAACTGGATCCACCCATTTGACATAGTCGCTTTTCGAAAACAAAGAAAGTGGTCGCAAGAGAGGACGAAACGTATCTACAGCCTACGCCAAGTATCAGCTACTCAACCCGCTGAAGAGACGAACAAATGGTCATAAGGATACAAGCCGTGATATTCGCGTACCGGAGTTGACGGGAGCCGATGATTGCGCGATTTGGAAACTCAAGATAAGGGCGAAATTTGCCGCGCAAGGGATGTTAGCGCTTGTCGAAGGCCGAGAGAGGTTTGAAGACATGCGAAACAATAATGCTGAGCGATGCTGAGACATACGCATCAAGAAGGCGCATTTGTTTCTTGTGGACTCACTAAGCGCGAATCTCGCATTAAGGCTGAACAATGCGATCGAGACAGGACAGGCGCATTTGCTATATAATGCAATAACCTAGAACCGGTTGAAGTGTATATCGAAGGTCACGTGGAGTTGGACTCCACAACAAAGCATGTACAAGACACGGATATACGACTTACAAGAAAAAGGAGGCCTAATTCGAAGTACAAGGACTTTGTGCAAGTGTATCATGTGACATCCAAGAGGGCAAGGAAGCAGAAGCTAGCGCAGGGCGCATATGAGGACTATGTGGCACAGCCAAAAGACAAGCTTCTTGCAGATGAAATCAGGGTACCACAGACCTACAAGCAGGCTATTGCTGATGAGCAGTACGCAGACTACTGGCTAGCTGCTATGCATGAAGAGATGGCATCATTGAAGAAACATGATGTGTGGATATTAGTACCGCGAAGGACGAAGTGCAAGGACCACAATGTTATCACGAACCGATGGGTGTATGCACTGAAGAAGGACGAGCAGGGCTACGTGAAACGGTTTAAAGCACGGCTAGTGGTGCATGGATTCAAGCAAGTCTATGGCATAAATTATTACGAGACATATGCACCAGTGATCAGATTCGACACTATTCGAGCGGCACTATACTTTGCGCTACAGCGAAGATGGGTGGTACTACAATATGATGTGAAAACAGCCTTCTTACATGGAGACTTACAGGAAGAAGTTCTCATGGAACAGCCGAGTGGCTTTGAAGACAACAAACAAGACTATGTGTGCAAGTTAGTCAAGGCTCTCTATGGAATAAAGCAACCTCCTAACGTATGGAATTGCAAGCTACATGATTGACTACGACGTCTACACTTTGTTCGAGTCGAGTGCGATTAGGGCCTGTACGCCCGATTCCAAGAGGGGGAGATTGATATGCTGCTCACTGTATACGTGGATGATCTATTGCTCATGGGAAATGAAGCTGATTGTGATCAAGCAAGGACACAACTCAAGAAGTGTTTGAACTGGTAGAGCTTGGACCAGTCAAGTATCTATTGGGTGTCGAGGTGACGATAGACCGACATGCCAAGACCATATTCTTCAGTCAAGAAGCATACGTTGTGGAAATATTAAAGCGGTTCCATCTATCGACATGTAACCCAGCACCAACACCTGAAGCGGCGACGTATACCGTCACTAATAAGGAAGATACTCGTGAACAACCATACCGAGAGGCAGTTGGAGCACTGCAGTACTTGGTACCGGGCTCACGGCCGGACATTGCGCATGCTGTGAGAAGGTTGGGGCAATATTTAAGCAACCATACGGCAGAGCATTATGCACAAGCGAAACGAGTGTTCAGATACCTACAAGGAACCAAGGACTTTGGATTGCTGATGGTGATACGACAAGGACCTGTAGAAGCAGTTGAATTAACTGTCTACACGGATACAGACTATGCAAACGATAAAGAAGATCGAAGAAGCATCAGCGGCTACGTAACAATGATGGATGGAGCTGTGATCGGCTATGGATCACGCAAACAAGGAATCAATGCACTAAGCACCATGGAAGCTGAATACTATGCGATGCATGAAGGTGTAAGGGACTTGCAGTGGGTACACAAGTTATGCAAGGAGTTAAAGGTCAAGACACAAACACCGAAGATATATTGCGACAACATGGCAGCCATATATCTCACGAAGAAGCCTGGTAAACATCATCACGTCAAGCACATTGAGAACAAGTATCATTACATGATGACATTGATACAGGAAGAAAGGCTTAAGACGGAACATGTGCCGATAAACAATCAAGTAGCAGATATATTGACCAAGGCACTAGAGCGTGTAAAGTTTACGCGTTTCCGAACGATGTTAGGCGTCGTGCCACGCAGGGCGAAGGCAGACGACCAGTTTCAAGGCAATCTACTTGAAGCAATTAAAGGAGGTGTTCACTTGTAGGCTTTTCCATAGTAAAATCCACAAAGTAACGTAGGCGAGATAGTTGTGTGGTGAAGCGATCGGAAAATATTGGGACTGAAGTGGACCACACATGGCCGTTGATTGGTGACGATAGACCACCCATCAACATATGACGGTTGATGGGTGGGAAAAGGTCGATCACGATTAAGAAGAAAAGGTGGTGGCCAGCGGATATTTACGACGTGGAAGAATCAGTCAAGTATGGTCTTTAAGCCCAGTCCCAGGCACTGGCGGAATGATGGAGATCACGATCACGATGGTTGTCACAATCACTAAGTGGAGTTCTCGTGGATGTAATAAGAAATAGTGACTGTCGACATGACATACCAAGGGCAGGTAACCAGCCGATCTCTGAATGGTATAGTGGTTGAATCTGGTTATGATACGAAGTTACGGCCTGATCGGCCTGTCATGCCCGAAGAGTGAAGATCAAATGATGAATGAAGATCGGGCAGGTAGATTAACAGGTTGCATGAGTGATGTGAACCTTTGGTTGGTCCGAAGATGACGTGGTAAGGCCTGATCAGCCGAGATCGGTGTTGTATGGTTATCCTGACAAGGTATAAAGATCGGAAGTGTGGTTTGGAAGATGAATTGAGTCGCGATGATGATGACCCAGAGCGTTCCCGAGGTGATCAAGGGCTGATCAGCCTGATCACCACCTGATCACCCGGTCGATCACTATGTCGATCGTGATCAGGGTCGATCAGCCTCTGATCAGCGTTGATATGCAAGGGCAAGTGAGTTCTCGGTTTGGTCGGACTATATATGAAGTGAACAAGTGCTGAAGAGCAGGCCTCAAGTGGTTTCAAGGTCGTTTGTTGAAGATCAGGATGGGTTGAAGATCTTCTGAAGAGTCGGGTCATGATCAGGGCAGAATCGGTACAGGTCAGCTTGAAGGTGCAGCCAGGATGGGCAAGAGAGTGTTACGCAACCGTGCGACGAAGTAAATAGGTTCGAAGTAAAGGTCAGGCATGAGTTGAGGTATGGTACACAGGTATAGGACATTGCATATATAATAACAGGTTTAGATTTTCCCCCTAAAGCAAAGAGTCGCTCCGCCACGTGTGCGGTCATTGGGAGCACAGGGTTGATTAGTCCCCTCTTGCTCAACTATTTCCCGGTTAAGACGCGCTTAGACGCATTTTGGCTTACCGGAAGGCCCCCGACGGGTTTGTTTTAGGTGATCTAACCTCACCCGCAACGCGCACGTGTTTGAAACACGTTAATAATATTGGTAAAGGTTTTGTGGAGATAACGTTTGTGGATTACTGTGGAAGATCGTGGATTGATCGCATTTTCTTGGTTTCGTTATATCTCTCTCTCATTGGCTGGCCTGATCAGACGAACTTTCCTGATCAGTGCCTAGATACTGAATAAGTGTCGACCCCAACCCGTTCTCCGGTGAAGATTTCCACCCGAGGACACCCCCCGTCTCGAGAAGGTCAAACCCTCCGACCTGATCAAGATCATCCTTTTCGTCACCGAGTCCACCTAAGTGAGTGTAATCAGCCCCGATCGACGGGTACACAAGGTGAGATGAAGTTAAACATAGATCCTGACGAGCATGAAGACCGGCCAGATGACCGGGAGGATCAGATCAGTCACCACAATGGTGATTCATCTGATTCCGATGCTGATCAGGATCGACGGAGTACCCCCTCCGATAGTTGGTCGTCCGGGCCAGTGGGTATCCGGATTCCACCCACGACTTCGGTCATGGATTTGGAAATCGGCTCCACCACAATGGTGCGCGTGCCCGGATCACTTGGTGACTCAGGATATCACCGTGATTCCTTTGATGATGAAAAAGATGTGAAAATCAAAGTGGAGGAAACTTTTTCGGGTGTATTGGAGGAAGGCGTATCGCCTCCGATGCTGTCCATTTCTAAAGGAAGCGATGATCGACCTGGTTTGGTGGAGTGCCAGGTCGAGATTAAAGATGAAATAACTCCCCACATGGCCCCGATCGGGGCCGATCTGGGTTATAGTAAAGTTGACTATAACCCAGGAAAGGATCGAGGTGTTAACCTTGATCCTATGCATAAGAAGAAAATGGAAAAAGACAGAAAAAATATGGGGGCGGATCATTGCGATCCACCTAAAAAATATGTGAAACCTAAACCGAAGATCTTCGAGGAAGACGAAGAGAAGATCGAACCAGCCGAGAAGACCACTGTCCAAGATGTGGAACGACTGTTCTATCTTCGAGAGTTTCACAAGTTCCTGGTTACCAACCCAGTGATGAAGATCATCAAGCCTAAGATCATCGGGAAGCTGGAAGGTCGAGCGACCCGGCCGGTGATCACAGGCAGTCAACTTGATCTGATCAGGAACCTCTTGGCGCAGATCGACGAGGTTGGCTTCACTACTGGTGCCTTCGACGCGAATATGCTATTCGATCTGGATCAAGAGACGATCAGAGAATCTATGATCACCCTGTATGATCATCTTGCCTCGTTACTAGGGGCGAACCCAGTGGTTCAGTCGCCGATCGCGGATCCTTCGCACCGATCACAGTTGGTGGAGTATCCTATGGATATCGAGTCGATCTATCAATCGTCATCACAATCTGGAGCGGCATCCACCGACTCCTCGGTTGGGATCACACGTATGACGTTGGGCCCGAAAGGGATCCAGCAGATCGACCCCAAGACCGAGTCGCAGAACAGGAAGAGAAAGCCTGAACCTGGTAGAGTCGGATCGGATGATAGTTTTGAAGATGCTCAGGAAGTGCCACAGGCCAATCCGACCTCCAACACTGGTCATACCAACATGCCGGAGGTCCCAGAGCAATTAAAAGCCATGTTCGCGACAATGATGAACCGATTTGCGGGTGATCAATGTGGATTGCCTCAGTATACACCTGGACAAGGACAACCATGGCGATCGGCACCGAATATGAATCAGTCCGCCGAGAAATCGGTCAAGAGACCCGTGGATGTGGAGATGGAATCAGTCCGATCAGCCGGAATCGTCCGTTCGATATGCCAGGCCGATCACCAGGACCGATTTCACTGATCACCCCCACGGAGTGATGTGGACATGGAGTCAGAGGGCGAGATCAGCCAACATTTCGATCCAGATGATCTGGACATCGAGATGCCTCGTAGAGCGAATATGGCCTCCGCGCAGGCATTTGACAGTGAATCAGGAACGATCACCCGAGTGCGAATGTCTGCGATCTCGGAATTGAAGGATTTCACCGGCAAAGATATGGATGACGATCAGGCCAGAGGTTGGTTAAGCCGGACTAAGTCAGCTTTTCTGAGGGACAAGACACCGGAAGCTGAAAGATGCCTGATCTTCGCTGATCTAATGAAAGGTCCGGCCAAGAACTGGCTTAAACAGCTGAGTCGAGAAGTGCGTCTGAAGTGGCCTCGTTTGTGTGAAGAGTTTGAAGAACAATATTGCAATTCGGGGGTGTCTGTCGCTAGACAGTACTACCACATGAAGAAAAGATCCGACGAGACGCCGATCGAGTACTTACATCGGTTGAATGTTGCTGGTCTACGCGCGAAAATGCCGATCAAGGACCCACGACACCCGGACATAGCCCGTGAACATGTCGAACACTTCATTGGGACTCTGGATAATCGCGATCTGGCTGATCAGCTAACCCTGCTCCGTATAAAGGACTCAGAACAACTGGAACTGACTCTAAGGACGTTGCAACGGGCCAAGAGTCGACAGCCCAAGGTCGAGGTAGGATCGAACCGGTACCGGTCCAAGCCACACCCTGATCAGGGCAAGATACCGGCAGCCCGACCAGCCAGAGCGATTCGAATGATCGCGAAGGAGTCAGACAGTTCAAGTTCTGAAGAAGAAAGTGGACAGTCGAGTCTGAGTTCGGACGAGGAACAGTACCGTCATGTATTTACGACGGAACCAATGTATCGCCCGAGATCATCGACTAATGGCGTGGACGGACGGAAACCTGGTGGTATTCAACCTGATCAGGACCGATCTCGTAAGAAATGTGTGCATTGTGGGTCGACCAAACATGGAGATCGTGATTGTTGGAAAAGAATTACGTGTGGAAAATGTGATCGTAAAGGTCACCCTTCTGATCACTGTTTTTTCGTGTGCAAGACCTGTGGGAAGCTTCATGACGCCGGCGCCTGCCCGATCGAAGAATTCTTTAATCTGATGCGCAAGTGGTATGTGCCGACTAAACATGCTGGTATGCTCCCACCAGATGTTGAGAAGATGTTAAACTAGATCGCTCGCCAGGTTGGAATCTGGTTCGAGCCGAGCGATCTATGTTCTGCATTTATGCATATGTCGGTAGCGGAGATAAGTTTGAGGAAAAGAAGATAACCGACAATACATGTTCTAATTCAAATTGCATCGATCGGTGTCCGATCTACAGTCTCAGAGTGGATGAATATTCCCGATCGGACGTGATCATGGAGTTGGATCTACTGCCCGGTGAATCCCGTGGATACTGGAAGTATCACTCTCCCGACAAGTGGTTTAAACAGGCTAAAGCTAATGGAAAGGTCAACAATGAGAAAGCCACTATTTTATTTGACTCTGGGGCGGAAGTCTCGATCATCGACTCCGCCTTTGCTCGTAAGGTGGGATGTCGTATAGACAGTACCCAGAGGCAAGAATGTGTTGGGATCGGCGAGAGTTCATATATGACGGAAGGACGATCACGTGTGAAGATCACCCTGGCAGGATCCCTGGTCTATTATTTTAATGCTTGGGTTGGCCGGCTAGCCGGTCAAGACGCGATATTGGGGATGGATTTTATGGTACCCGCCGGTATACGACTTGACCTATCTCATGGAACCCTGACTCTGCCGGATGAAGTGCAGATTCAGTTATCTGGCCGACGACCTTTGTATGGTACTCATGTACGGATGTTAAAGATGGGTCAGTACGAGAACATTGGGGTGTCCCGATCAGTCGATGTCATGATTCGGTCGAGTGATCGGCAACAGAAATTGTGGCTGACCCGTGGCGAACGTTGGGTACCAACGTTCGTTAAAGGTATCGGCCGATCAAGCTACATCAGAGTCACAAATATATCCGATCAGCCGCTGATCATCCACGAAGACATGATCTTAGGGATGTGGTTACCTGAAGGGAAAGTACCCCGACAGATCGGATATGTTTCAGTGGGATCACGAAGATATATTGAATGGCAGAATCTGGCTTATCAAGCCACCACGGACATGATCAGTGACGAAGACTTAGTGGATGAAGATACCTCACCTATGGTCGAGAAGCCGGAGTATTCTACGCCGACCAAGCTGCTGATCAGGAGGCCATCGATCGAAGCGACAGGGGAAGGCCGGGCCAAAGAAGGTCCACAGATATTGAGTATAATTAGGCCCGGCTCACCGAAAACAACGGACCCAGTTAGCGGAAAAGACAATGAAGAGTCCAAGCACGATCATGAGGAAGAAAAGGAGGATGAACCAGCTGAATTCATTACAGAGGAGGGTGAATCCGAAGTAAACCATCAGTCGAGTGACGCACAAGGGGCGATCCAAGGTGATGCCGATCAGAAAAAGGTAGATCAGGTGGACGAGCAAGTGTGTATACACGAAGGCGGCGATCAGTATATTGAAGGTATCGAGAAGCAGATGGCTGTGTTACCTGAAGTATCGCCAAATATGCCAGAAGTCACCATGGAAGATTTACAAGTCGGTGATCCCGAGGTGAATACGCCCGAGCAGATCGATCAGCTAAAGAAGATCATCTGGAAGAGGCGTCACTTACTGATGGGGAAAGGTAACGCCCTACCCCCAGCCGCATTCGGAGCTGTTTGTGATATAGACGTGGGAAATGCGAGGCCGATCGCTCAGCGTTGTCGTAAAGTTGCACCTCAATACCGGGAAAAGTTATCCGATTTGATCAAGGGTTTGCTGAGTACAAAGATCATCCGACCATCAACATCGCAGTGGGCATCACCGATCGTGATTGTGATTAAGAAGAATGGGGTCGATATTCGATTGTGTATCGACTACAGAATGGTGAATCGCCTCACGAAGTTGATGGTCTACCCGATGCCCCTGATCAATGACTTATTAGAAGATCTGGATAAAGTTTTATGGTTTTGTTCGTTGGATATGGCTAGTGGTTTCTGGGTGGTTTCGATGACTGATCGCGCTCGAGAGATCTCGGCTTTCGTTACACCTTTTGGGCTTTTTGAATGGAATCGGATGCCGTTTGGATTAAAGAATGCCCCACAGATCTACCAGAGGCTGATCGACAATGCTCTCTATGGGTATTTCCAGATCAGTGCTGATCGGGAAGCCACTGATCTACATGATGTGTTTACGGAAGGTGAGCCAGACCAAGATCAGGGCCGATCAGTATTGGGAAGGCGATCATACATAGATGATATCTTGGTCACGGCAACATCCTGGGATATGCTATGCGATAAGGTCGAACGACTCCTAGACACCTGCGAGCGCTGGAATTTGTCGATCAGTGTGGTCAAGAGTTTCTGGGGTCAACCCAAGGTCGCTTACCTCGGCCATAACGTATCGATCCAAGGCTTGGAAGCAAATCCGAAAGATCTAGCCGCTCTCAGCAACTTACCTTTCCCCCGATCGTTGAAGGCCATGCAATCCTTCCTCGGATCATTGAATTATTATAGCAGATTTATCGAGGACTTCTCGATCTACGCCGCTATACTTTATGAATTGAAGGAAGTTGATTATCATGGCCTGAGAGAACGTGATCGGATGGGAGGATCACCAATTGAGACTGATCACGAGGTTGAAGCTACTGAAACGGATCTCGAGATTGGATCACTAACCGATCGAACTGTGCCAGGGTCAGAAGATCACATGAATCGCGCTATGGTAGCCTTCAGTATGTTAAAGGCGAAGATGATCTCGACGCCGATACTGAAACACTTCGATCCGGAGAAGATTCCCGTGGTGATCTTATATGCCAGTAAATGGGCAATATCGGCCGCACTGGTCCAAGATCACGATGGAGTTTATTGCCCGGTGACGTTCACAAGCCGAACATTAAAACCGAATGAAGTTAACTATGGCATTGTGGATAAGGAAGTGCTAGCGTTATTACGTGTGTTGGATGTTTGCTATTCTATGCTGGTAACTAGATCAATTAAGGTATTATCCAAGCGATCTAGTCTGGCGTGGTTACTATCCGCGAATGGTTTAGACGGAAGACTGGGGCGATGGGCAGCGGTGTTATCTCAGTGGACTTTGGAGATCATTAAGTGCACCAAGGGCGAAGAAGAAATTCTTGGGACGCTGGCAGCCAGCATCACGCCCCGATCAGAAGTCGATGAAGCCCTGATCGAGGTCGCTCCTCGGAAGCAACCACGTGAATCGATCACTATACCCCCACCGATCGTCGGCTCGGAAGAAGATCTGATCGTTGTGAGTTTCGACGGATCAGCGAGTGTGAAGAAAGGTGTAGGGGCGTATAGCGCGTTGCTATGGAAACTGCCAGAGTGGACTGTTATATCAGCCGGTTCAGATTATACTCCAGGTATCACGGTCAATGAGGCTGAATATCGTGGTCTGCTGCTAGGTTTGGATCTCTTGCGAGAGCAAAAGATTGGAAGAGTAATTATATGCGGAGATTCAAACCTGGTGATTCGGCAGATCACTGGAGAGATCGACTGTAAAGCACCGCGTTTGAAACTACTGAATGATCGCGTTATGAAAGCTTTACGTGGGTGGCCAAGACATGATCTTTTGCATGTGAAACGTGATTGGAATCGGAGTGCAGATCACTTAGCAACTATGGCTATGCGTGATCAGGCCGGATCGATAGTCACTGATCAAGCGCTGTTGGAAGAACTGGTGGAGATCAATAGGCTGCCGGAGCTGATCCGTGTGGAAAATGAAAAGGAAGCAGCCCAGATCTTGATTACGACGAGATCACGAACCAGATCACCACCCAACAGATCACCCTCTCGAGAAAGCCTGACAGAGGAAATAGTACAAGAGATGCGGATCGAAAGAATTCTCAAGGCTCAAGACGAGGAAAAATGGATCGGTGACTTGAAGGCGTTTCTAAAGGGTGATCTGGAGAAGCTGAGCCAGAGTGAGGCAAAAGATTGTGCCAAGATCGCGTATAACTACGAGATCGACGAAAATGATCTGTTGTTTTACTATGTACAAGCTGATCAGGCCGATGCGGATTTGGACCGATCGGCAAGACTCGTGATCCCGGAGACTCTACAAGCTGATATCTTACACCATTATCATGTTAGTTTGGAGGGTGGCCACCAGGGCGTAGGACGAACGTACCACAGGATCCGTAAACATTTCCATTGGAGAGGATTATATCGAAGTATACAAAAGTTTGTTGGGACATGTACGGATTGCGAAACTGGAAAAGGTATGCCAAATATCCGGGGGAGATCACCTGGAAATATCCAGGCGACCTACCCTTTCCAAGTGATCGCGATGGATCACATACCGTCCCTCCCAAAATCGTTCAAGGGCAATACCGAGTTGCTGATCTGGACTGATCTGTTCACGGGATTGGTGATCGCGAAAGCAGGATCTACACGAACGGCTCAACAAGTCGCTTGCAGTTACGAAGAATGTGTGTTTCGACGGTTTGGAGCCAGTGAAGTGATCAGGCATGATCGTGAACCAGGTTTTATGGCCGAAGTGTTCCGATCTTTTAATCAGATGCTTGGCCAGAAACAGAGCGCGACCATGGCGTACCGTCCACAGGCGAATGGTAAAGCCGAGCGGATGGTACAAACGTTGACCAGGGCTATCAAGATGTATGTCGCAGACTCCGCGCAACAAGATTGGGATGAATATGCGGAGAGACTGGTGTTTGCATTAAATTCCTCGTTTGATCGGATCAGGGGAGATACCCCATTCTATCTGGCATATGGTTGGGACCCCCGATCTACCATCGAGTCGGTGATCCCTGTTGGGTGCACACGAGGTCGAGATCGCGAAGCTCGTCGATGGCGTATGGGACTCCAACGTCACTACCAACATGCGCGGGAACAAGTCAACGAACGATTACGAAGGGCCATCCAAGAAAGAGCTGATCGGAACAATGATCAGGCCGATTCGCATAACATCGAGCCAGGATCAAGAGTTTGGCTTTACTTGGATCGCGTGAAAGAAGGATATGCCAAGAAGCTAGCACATCTGTGGCATGGACCGTTCCGTATAGCCGAACTAATCGGTGATCATGCCGCTCGGCTGATTACCGCGGGTACTGATTATGGAATTTTCCCGATTGTTCACTTGTCGAAGTTAAAACTGGTCCGAGAATACCCTGATCGGCCTAAAACTAGGTTGTCATGTGACGATCAGGCAAGGTTCGATTTTGACGAGGCTCTCTTACCCGAAGATAGTTGGGAAAGAACGTTAGACCCGAACGAATTCGAGGTGGAGAAAGTTTTGGATACCCGATCAGGCAAGAAGACCCGTTTTGGCCGAACCCACCGTGAATATTTGGTTCGTTGGAAGGGTTATGACGATCCCGAATGGATAGATGAGCGTGATCTGAACTGTGGAGCGTTACTGAGGGAATTCGAACATGATCGGGTGAGAAGGAATCGATTTGAAGTGATGCAAACCCACGAAGAGGGTAACCAGGAATCTCAATAACCTGGGTTGACACATTGTGACTGATCAGCAAATATGATGATCGGGCAAGTGGAGATCAGGGCGGTTGGACTGGTTCGGAAGAAACGGATGCATATACATATATATATTACTCAAGAATTATACCTGTACGCATGAGAGTGATCGACCTACAAGATGGAAGTGATAGTGAGACATGTACAAGATTTACGAAAGTGGAACGAGAAGATCATCAAGAAATGTCGTGATATATTAAGTGATTATGGAGAACGGAATAAAAGTTGGTTATCACGACGATCATGGACCATATTTAGTACGCAGGCGAGAGATCTTGTACCCTGGATGATCCATGGGACTCGATCGGAACTGGTTTCGCCAAGGCTCATGCTGATCGGTCCAGAGCAAGCAATCACGCAGTGTGGCGACTGGAGTTATGTGTCCATAACCGGGATACCAATCCCCGCCGTCAGCCTTGAGTCCTCGCGATCCCGCTCGACGAACAGTTAAATGCAGGACGCCAGGGAACAGGAAAACGTCCAGATCACACTCGCCGTGCCGAATTCCGTCGACGACATAGTCGCAGATCGTAGCCCAAGCAGCTCCGGCTTTGGTGCGACGACGCTTGCGAGCATGATGGTAATGCTCGATCCACGCGTCCTTGCGCATCGCCGTCGTGATCGGGAAATGGTGAGTCGCCTCCCATATCGCTTGCACGTGCTCTTGGTAATATAAAGCCAAGCGCCCCTGTAGCTCGACAAACCAAGGGCGATCAGGGAACGTCAGCCCGGGCATGGGTGTCAGGAGGGCATCCCAGGGTGCCGAATCGATCATAAGTTCGATAGCACTTCTGGTCAGCAACCTTGGTTGCCACTGCTTGTCCTTGGGTGCCGGCGATCTGATCGGGAAGATCCAGCCTGGCGGGCGGGACCACAAGCGAGGGACGCTTTTCTGCCGCACTTCGAGAACCCGAGGCGTCAGATCCCAGACCTGATCACCACTCCAAGGTTTCCGTGTGGCCATGTGAGCGGGAGTCGGCTTCCCCTGCATAACGACATACAGATCCATGAACGGTTGGTTCGGATCGTAGCTGTAGTCGTTTTCTTTGATCGACGATCGATCTGCAGGAATGAAGACGCCCGTAAAATTGGGTGGCGGAGCGATCACTGCCCCAGTGGTCGTCGGAGGAATGTCAGGATCAGCTTGAGCCGGTGGTTCCTCCTCGAAATCATCGTCATCGTCGTCATCTGACTCCAGTAAAGTGACGGCCTGAGCCAGCGAATTCACCCCGGAATAACTTGGTGCTGGCGTACGGCGATCAGTGCTGCGCGATCGAGCCAGAACAGACAACGTCCTCTCGTCCAGATCGGTTGATTCGTCATCCGATTCGACCATAAGACGTGATCGCTTGGCGAGACTCATCCTTTGCTTCGACGAGCTGGTCTGCTTACGCTTCCCAGAACTCGAGGCCGAAGGCGCTGGTCTTGGAGTCGCCGGTGGACGAGATTGAGATGACGCGGGAGCTTGTGAAGTGCTGATCACGGGCTGATCAGCACTACGAACAGGCAAGGAAGCGACGGAGGACGCGGGCGAAGGCGGGGCAAACGCAGGAGACTGCGGCGGTGTGCCAGATGGAGTGAACGAGCTGATCAGGCCGGGAAGCCGTTGCAAGGCCGTCCGGACTGATCCTGAATCTGGTTTGGTCCACCTATCCATGGTTTGCACCGCGAGACTTTTCAGGTCAGCGTTATGCTGAAGCCAGGCGTGATCATCAAGCTCTAGGGCTTCAAGTTTAACCCGAGCAAGATTGAGTCCGTGCCGGCAATCTTCAGCCACTTTCCGACTCTCGCACAACCTCTTCTGTACATCGGTACGGCCGAAGCGAGAATCAGAAAGTTGTTTGGCCAAGAGCTGGACCTGTTCATCCGAGTAGCGAGCCTCGATCTCCCGACGTTCTACGTCCTCAGCAGTGCGGATCTTGTCACACAGCAGCTGATCACGGTGGAGACGGTGATCATCGATGCGTTGCAGATGATCTACCATCTCGACCATCGAATCCTTCATCGCCTCAATGCGTTTATCTGGAAACAAACACGGAGAGTCAAAAACGGATTACAAAAGGAGTGAACGAGATGAACGTACCCTGATCACGGATGGTGATAGCCATCGAGTCGATCAGCGACTGTAAGGCCATGGTCCAAAACGTTTTATTCTCATTCTCAAATCTGATATGTTCCACTCCAAATAAAGGGCACTTTTGGACCACGAAACCATTTTCATTCTATGCGACAGTCATGCGGCTCGTACAGTTATGTCAATTCAGGGTGCGTGTTTACTCTAACATAATTTTAGAGAATTTTTTGTACGGCTTTTATAATGACATGGATTAAAACAGCTTTGTGTAATTATGCAGCTGACTGTGCCATTCACTGCTTAGGTGCAAAGAAGTCTTGTATACTTCTTTGGTGAAACTCCTTCATCATTGCCTCGCTCTAAGACTCGATGCATCTTGTTCTGCGTATCTGGGCCGTTAACGGCATCCTAAAACGAGCTAAATATCCTAAGAAGCCAAGATAGAAACAACACACGATTCCTAACGTGACAAGCCCAATCACCCCGAGAGCTATAGGTCTCAGGTTTGTAAAGATCAGGATCAAGTTGAGGGCGCACACGAGGCCGCCCAACACCCAGCCAATAGTTTACTGTTCGCAAAGTCTCCCATTATAGCGCTTGAGCTTGTAAAGACCGCAACGGAAGTAGTGCAAAGGGTAGCTGGATAGACTGCAAGACATTACGCAACTCGTCCATATGGTCAGTTCCTCTCGGATTCTCCTGGCTCAGGATTGCGACCGTCATGACAGGAAGCAAGGACACACATCGTGTCAGTGCTACCCGTTTCCATGGCGAAAGGTGCAGTCGCAGGAATCCCTCCATGACAAATTGCCCCGCATACGTTCCCGTCATGGTGGAGCTTTGGCCAGCTGCCAACAGACCAATTGTCCAGACAATGTCGGCATAATGTCCCAGCATGCCACTGATAGCTCCCCCAGCTTGCGATAACCCGATTTCCTGGCACATTTCTTCACCCCCGCTAGCAAGGTGGCAGCGACCATATGTCTCGCCCTGGGCGATCGCTCCCGGAACGCACGCTGTATTCACTTGATGCGTTTCATAAGAAACTGTGCAATCGAATGAAAAGAAACCTTTGGCAAAAACTGCTAGCACTGCGAGATTGATCAAGAACGAGAACAAGAGAGCGAGACCAGACTCGATGGCAAAGTACTTGTTAGCTTCGCGTATCTTGGCTCGATCGTGTCGATTCACTTGTTTGGTCTGCACGAGCGCGGAGTGCAAGAAGAGATTGTGTGGCATAAACACCGCACCAACAATGCCGACCGCCTGGGTCACGGCGTACCGATCAATACGAGGCACAAACCCATGCAGAATATCCACGGATGCCACATCCCCACAAATCAAATTCGCGCAAAAGCAGACTACCATTACGACGATTAAGGCAACGAAAAAGGATTCAAGCTTCTGGATCCCGTACCGATGAAGCAGCAAGAATGTAAACGTGTCAAAGCCTGTGATCAGACACCCAACCCACAGTGGGAATCCAAAAAGAACTTGAAACGCAATGGACGACCCCAAGACTTCTTGCACATCGCTACCAATAATGGCAATTTCCGTCATGCACCACAATATCAGCGATGCCCACCGTGGATAGACTGCCGTGCACACTTGGGCCAAATGGTTCCCCGTCACGACCCCAAGTCGTATGGCGAGCACTTGCAGATAGAATTCCATCGTTGTGGCACTAAACAATACCCAAGTAAGCTGATACCCTGCGTAAGCTCCAGCTTGCAAATCGCTCTCCAAGTTTCCTGGGTCAACGTATGCGATGCTCATCAACCATCCCGGTCCAGCATACGTCCATAACAACCACCAGCTGCCAGAACAGACAACAGGACTATTATGTCAAACTGCCTAGTGTGGGGTCAATCGTATGGACATCATAACATACCTGAAGCCTCGTGTCCGGGATTCCTTACCAGCGGCTTGGCTCTCTCCACCTGTCTGGTCGTGACTCTTCTCCACTGTGTCATAATGAACTACATCGTTCTCAGCGTTTCCAAACAGCGGATCAAGTTCTGTCACTTCAGTCTAGCACGCGGTACTATTTTCATTGTTACATATACCGGAACTATCAATTTGCGGCATTGTTGTCCATCTTGATTGCGCAAATATGTGTGACGGACACAAAATACAATACTTGAGAATCGTTTTTCGTTTGAGAATCACTCGGCAAGCCATTCTCATCTGAGAATGGATTTAGAGGGGTAGGGTAAACTTTCACCAATGAGCGTCAGCTTTTTTGAGAATGAGAATGGCTTTTTGCGTTTTGGACCAGGGCCTAAGGAGGCGACGGTATCCGAGGGCTTGGAAAGTTGAAGGGCAGCGAGGTCAGCCGACAACTGATCACGCTCCATCGTCACACCCTGAAAGCGATCAGTCAGGTCCCGTAATTCTTGGTCAAGCCGGTCATGATCTTTGCCAAGCCGATCATGATCTAGCCGGAGAACCGACAGTTGGGTAGCCAGATCAGCGGAATCACGTGCCGAGGTATCAGCCGCGATCCGACGATCGGATAACTCAGCCGTAAGTGCCCGGTTGGTATCGTACAGAGAAACCAACTCGGGAATTGCACTTCGGAGTTCCGATCGTAGCCGACAAGCCTCCACGGGCCCCAACGTGAATGGGCCCGATCCATCTATCAGGCGAGTGAGCTGCTCCAAGGAACGGAGAGGGCGATCTGACGGAGGTCGAGCAGGAAGACTCCAAGATGGTCGATATGAAGCGAGAGCCGTGGTCGGTCGGATGAGGCTGGTCGTGATCGGCGTAGAAGTCGCGATCGGAGCGATCGCAGGGGTAGCCGAGCTGGAGACGGAGGGCGAAGAAGCGATCGGGCGGGCAGCCGAAGAAGACGAAGAAGGAAGAGGAGATTGGCCTGCGTCGGCCATGGTGATCACCAGAGAGGAAGTTCAAAAGTGAGTGAGTCGAACTGCAGTCGTTGTGCGGCTACAGTTAGTCTCAGGGGCGGCTGTGGTGAAGCGATCGGAAAATATTGGGACTGAAGTGGACCACACATGGCCGTTGATTGGTGACGATAGAACACCCATCAACATATGACGGTTGATGGGTGGGAAAAGGTTGATCACGATTAAGAAGAAAAGGTGGTGGCCAACGGATATTTACGACGTGGAAGAATCAGTCAAGTATGGTCGTTAAGCCCAGTCCCAGGCACTGGCGGAATGATGGAGATCACGATCACGATGGTTGTCACAATCACTAAGTGGAGTTCTCGTGGATGTAATAAGAAATAGTGACTGTCGACATGACATACCAAGGGCAGGTAACCAGCCGATCTCTGAATGGTATAGTGGTTGAATCTGGTTATGATACGAAGTTACGGCCTGATCGGCCTGTCATGCCCGAAGAGTGAAGATCAAATGATGAATGAAGATCGGGCAGGTAGATTACAGGTTGCATGAGTGATGTGAACCTTTGGTTGGTCCGAAGATGACGTGGTAAGGCCTGATCAGCCGAGATCGGTGTTGTATGGTTATCCTGACAAGGTATAAAGATCGGAAGTGTGGTTTGGAAGATGAGTTGAGTCGTGATGATGATGACCCAGAGCGTTCCCGAGGTGATCAAGGGCTGATCAGCCTGATCACCACCTGATCACCCGGTCGATCACTATGTCGATCGTGATCAGGGCCGATCAGCCTCTGATCAGCGTTGATATGCAAGGGCAAGTGAGTTCTCGGTTTGGTCGGACTATATATGAAGTGAACAAGTGCTGAAGAGCAGGTCTCAAGTGGTTTCAAGGTCGTTTGTTGAAGATCAGGATGGGTTGAAGATCTTCTGAAGAGTCGGGTCATGATCAGGGCAGAATCGGTACAGGTCAGCTTGAAGGTGCAGCCAGGATGGGCAAGAGAGTGTTACGCAACCGTGCGACGAAGTAAATAGGTTCGAAGTAAAGGTCAGGCATGAGTTGAGGTATGGTACACAGGTATAGGACTTTGCATATATAATAACAGGTTTAGATTTTCCCCCTAAAGCAAAGAGTCGCTCCGCCACGTGTGCGGTCATTGGGAGCACAGGGTTGATTAATCCCCTCTTGCTCATCTTCCCGGTTAAGACGCGCTTAGACGCATTTTGGCTTACCGGAAGACCCCCGACGGGTTTGTTTCTAGGTGATCTAACCTCACCCGCAACGCGCACGTGTTTGGAACACGTTAATAACATTGGTAAAGGTTTTGTGGAGATAACGTCTGTGGATTACTGTGGAAGATCGTGGATTGATCGCATTTTCTTGGTTTCATTATATCTCTCTCTCATTGGCTGGCCTGATCAGACGAACTTTCCTGATCAGTGCCTAGATACTGAATAAGTGTCGACCCCAACCCGTTCTCCGGTGAAGATTTCCACCCGAGGACACCCCCCGCCTCGAGAAGGTCAAACCCTCCGACCTGATCAAGATCATCCTTTTCGTCACCGAGTCCACCTAAGTGAGTGTAATCAGCCCCGATCGACGGGTACACAAGGTGAGATGAAGTTAAACATAGATCCCGACGAGCATGAAGACCGGCCAGATGGCCGGGAGGATCAGATCAGTCACCACAATGGTGATTCATCTGATTCCGATGCTGATCAGGATCGACGGAGTACCCCCTCCGATAGTTGGTCGTCCGGGCCAGTGGGTATCCGGATTCCACCACGACTTCGGTCATGGATTTGGAAATCGGCTCCACCACAGTTGAAAATATCAATGCAATATTTCACTGCAGACTTGAAGTTGAAGTTGTCTTGTGCTTGTCCAAAGTAGCTTAACAGCGCGTGCAAACCTTCCAATGTCCTTTAGTCAGCGGAGTCCAAGGCAAACAGAAAAGGGACGTAGATAATATAATGTATATTAAAAAGTGATTAGTTTCCTACGTCGCTAATCTATGCATGCGAAGTGTCTCCGCTGGTTTCAATCTCCTATGCGACCTTACTGTAACTTCTTGGTGTTAATAATAAAAAATGGTCTAAAATAGGGGAAATAGTAAAAATAGGCACTCACCTAAATTTGCTTTCACCATTATCGGAATTTACCGAAAACATTTTGTACCTTCCCAAAGTAAACTTGTTTTGGTGATATTTCAACACTCCTTCTTGAAAGTCAATTTTCGAAGTAGCTATTTTAACCCGATAGCTAGGCGCAATTCTTGTAGTCTTGGGTATGGCACTGCTTTAATCATCAAATCCGCTATCATATCTTTCGTCCCGATGTAGCTTGTCTTTATTTTATTAGTCTCGATTTTCAATGAAATAAATTTCAATCTTACGTCCACGTGTTTGATCTTCGAACTGCCTTCCTTGCTTTCGATTACTTTTATCGCCGCTTGATTATCCATTCGTAATTCCATGGGTTTTTTCACGTTCACTCCAATTTCTTGCAATAGTTCCCGGTAGCCCAGCATTTCAACCTGCATTTTTGATGCCGCGTAGAATTCTGCTTCCATTGTCGATAACGAAATGCCACCCTGCTTCTTACACATCCAGCTCACAACGATTTCGTCTAACTTGATTACTCCTCCTGTAGTCGATTTTCGATCGTCCTTTGCACCTGCGAAATCTGCGTCGCTAAATCCTTCGACCTTAATTCCTTCACCATTGCTTTCGCCAATCATGTGCAGCTTGAGAGCCTTAGTACCCTTAAGATACTTCGCAATGCGCTTGGCTAAGTTCCAGTCGATTAATCTTGGTGCATGTGTTCGTCGTGTTGCCTTGTGAACAGCGAATGCGATATCTGGCCTTGTGCAGCGCGTTATCCACAGCAAACTGCCGACTAGCGACTGAAAATTCTTAATTGTGATTTTTCCGGAATTTTTCAGCTTTTCATCGTCCTGTAGGTTCAAGTCCTCATATTCCAAAGAGATAGGGACCTTCACCGGATTTGCGTTTGCTAAGTCGTAATCTCTTAACAGGTTGTCAATCATAACTTCTTGATCAATCGTGTATCCCTTGGTTTCGTTGTATACCACACGCATTCCCAAAAATTTTGGTCACTTGTCCGAGGTTCTTTATTTCCAATATTTTCATATCTTGGAAGAAATTTTCCACGAGATTCGCATGCGCACCAGTAACTAGGAGGTCATCCACGTAAACCCCGACAATTGTAATCCCTTCTTGATTGTTGGTTACGTACAAGCACATGTCGGTAATGCATTGTTTGAGACCAAGTGATAATAACTTTTCGTGTAGCAACTTGTTCCACAGCCGACCCGCTTGTTTGAGGCCGTATAGTGTCTTGTTCAGCTTTAATACTCGCGAGTTTTGATTGTTTGAAGTTTCATTATTTGTCTCTATGCCCTTTGGTACGAAAAGAAAAATTTCATGCTCATCCTCACTCGCCTTTACATAAGCATTCGGGATGTCACCGTGCTTAGCGGGGACCTTCCATTTGACAGCCAAAGCCAATATAATCTTCACCGTGCTCATTTCGATCACTGCAGCGAATGCGAGCGTATAGTCGACGCCGAACCTCTGTTCATTTCCGCACGCTACGAGTCTTGCTTTGTATCTGTCAATCTGTCCGTTTTCATCCATTTTGGTCTTGAAAACCCATTTCGTATGCAGTGGCTTGCAGTCTTTCGGCATATCCACCATTTTCCATACGTCATTCCTTTCGAGAGCTTCAATTTCTTCCTTGATGGCTATCTTCCATTTCTCTCGGTTGGAACTCGTCATTGCTTGGGAAAAATTTCGTGGGTCGACTTCAGTAACCATGTTCACAGTGCCTTGATTTTCTTTTGGCCCTTCTTCGACTTCGTTAAGCCCTTCTTTTTTCGTCACTTGATCTTGCCTCTTTGCGTACGCTCTGGTTCCATGTCTTTCGCGTGCCCACGTTTTGGGTTTCCGTTTTTCTTTTTGCTTGGGCTTTTCAGTCGCTGCACCTTGTACCGTGACTCCTTCTAATTCTTGAACCTCATGTAGATTCTTCTTGACTTGCTCGTTCTGAACTTGATCCAACGTTTCAATATTCTTTATGTGCTGTGTAACCACAACTTTGTGTTCCGACTTTAATAGGACCTTGAAACCTTTTGTTTCTTCGATTTTTCCCACAATAATTCCTTCTTGAGCTCTGTGTGCGAGCGAATTTTTTCCGGCGTTGCGATACACCGTGCAAGGTGATCCAAAAGCCACAATATCCCCGAGATTTGGCACCTTCCCCGTCAATACTTCGATAGGAGACGCCCTTTTTCCATTTGCGTTTGTTGGACTTCTGTTAATTATGTAGGCTGCGTATTGTACAGCGTCGCCCTAGAAAGCCAAACTTATTCCACAAGAAAAAATCATGCACCGAGCCATGTTCATAATGGTCCGGTGCATCCTCTCAGCTTTTCTATTGCTTGATTGGTTTCCAGCTTCACTCACTTGTCTTGAAATACCAGTGTTCTTGCAAAAACCATCGAGGTTTTTATATTCCGCACCTCCGTCGGTCCTCAAGACGTGTATCTTGCAATTATATTGCCGTTCAAAGTGCGCCATGAAATGTTCGAATTTTTTTGCTGCGACGTCTTTAGTTTTAGCCAAAAAAACTCTCACGTAATTGGACTTGAAATCGACAAAATTTACCATGTACCGATTTCCAAAACGGTCTTTGGGCGTAATTGGCCCTTTCAGATCCGAGCACATGACCCCACCAATCCTATCAGTGGGTGCATTGGTTCCACTGTCCTTTTTGGATCGAGAGTTCTTGGTTTGCTTGCCTTGAGCGCAAGTCAAACAGTTTAAACGCCTTGGGTCGGTCAACTCAATCCCACTTTTTGGGTCTTTTGCGATTCTTTCAATCGCATCATAATTCAAGTGCCCTAGGCGCGAATGAAAGTGCATAAGGGTTCCTCTCTGAATGTCCGAACCCGTGTCATACTCTTTTTCGCTTGATTCGAGCACCGAAAACACTGTATTTTCGACCTCCTTCCTTGGCAGGTCTACCTTCACGTCAACCGAAAGAACCTTGTTAATCCTTTCGATATCGAACATGGCTTTGTTTGACGATCTGTGTATCATTATTCTTTTTCCTTGTCTGTAGGCCATTTCACATCCTTTTTCTTCCAAAAGGCCATAAGAAATAATGTTTCTTGCGAGATTTTCAACGTAATACACCTCTTCAATCCGGATATTGTTCGTAACTTCACCCGTCTTCACTTTTATCTGTATCCATCCCTTTTTGGACACGTTCAAAGTCTTGCCGTCTGCTTGGAAACACGCTCCACTTACGTCCTTTGCGTTTCGTAAAAACTTGAGTCGTTCACCAGATGCATGCTTGCACCGGAATCCAAAATCCACTTGTTTTTGTTCTGATCCTTGTAGTCACCTGATATAGTCAAGGTGAAATCAACTTCTTTCGTAATATTCCCCTTGTTTCGACACTTTTCTTGAGCGTGTCCGAATTTACCACAGTTTCCACATTTTTTCGCCTTTGGTTTGTTTTCGACGTAGTTTACTGTCTCGTTTCCAGTGTACTTCTGACTTTTGCCGTCGTTTTCGACTGCAGCGGCAAACTGACACAATTCTTCTGCTTGCCTTAGGAAATCCGTCCTCGTATGGTTATATTTAGCCATGAGGATCATCTTAAGTTCAGGTGATGCATAATGGACCACATTTTCCAGCACCAAACCTTCACTTCCTCCAACAGCTTCCGAAATCGCTACCAGGTAAAGGTAGTGTTCATTCCAACTCTTTCTTGGGTGTTTCTTGCTTGTAAATAACTTTACCGATTGGGCCGGCGTAATGGTCGTGTGAAAGGCGTTCAACATCTTGTTCATTATGTGGACTAATGTCGGGTGTTCCTTCCACCAGAAATCAACTTGCCGATTGTAGTATTTCTCGGCGGTTCCTGCCAGATAATGTCCCAAAAGATCAACCTTGATTTCTTCGCTCCACACGTATCCACATGCGGATTCAGCTATCGAAACTTGTCGTATAAACCTTGTGCCCCATTCCTTGAAACCTGCGCCAAGGCCACGATATACTTCTTTTCCATCGAAAATCCTAATGGATAGCTTGCAATCCTTGGCCGATGGGGTCTTGAACATTTGGGGTGGCGCTTGTTTGAAAGTTGGCATTGGCGGCGCTCTCATATCCGGCGGATTAAATGCTTGTCCTGGTCCCGGGTTGTAATTTTGGGCCGCCGGTCGTCCTTCATTAACATTCCGGTAGTTTTCTTCGTCTACGAAAGGCTTCTTTTCCGGAGTGCTGTCGAAAGATGCCATCCGCATCTTAGTTCCCAGCCTCATTGAGTTAATAAATCCATAATCTTCAATATTTACGTTCGTTGACTCCAACTTGTCCGATCGATCCGTAATTTTTTGCAGCATTTCTAGGAGCTTGGCTCCTTCTGCTCCGAAACCTGCTTGAGTGGCCTCCTTGGGCTTGTTTTCATCAACCTTTTCGCCCCCATTTGGGCTCATAACCTGTTCACTTTATAGGCTTTTCCATAGTAATATCCACAAAGTAGCGGAGGCAAGATAGTTGAAAATATTAATGCATAATTTCACTGAAGACTTGAAGTTGAAGTTGTCTTGTGCTTGTCCAAAGTAGCTTAAGAGCGCGTGTAAACCTTCCAATGTCCTTTAGTCAGCGGAGTCCAAGGCAAACAGAAACAGGGACGTAGTTAATATAATGTATATTAAAAAGTGATTAGTTTCCTACGTCGCTAATCTATGCATGCGAAGTGTCTCCGCTGGTTTCAATCTCCTATGCGACCTTACTATAACTTCTTGGTGCTAATAATAAAAAATGGTGTAAAATAGGGGAAATAGTAAAAATAGGTACTGACCTAAATTTGCGCTTTCACCATTATCGGAAATTACCGAAAACATTTTGTACCTTCCCAAAGTCAACTTGTTTTGGTGATATTTCAACATAGGCTGTACTATTCGACTATAGAAGCACCTCATTCGTCTCCCCGCAGCAGCGGTGGACGCAGCGGCCGTTTATTTGACTGTGCAGACAACGTTCAAAGGATCGGGTGTGGGATAATATGTGGTTGCCTTTCTCGAAAATAAAAAACTCGCAGTGCAGTGCTGGCAACTGAGTACAGTATCTAAGGTTAAGGTTATCAACCCTAGTTAATAATACAAGGTCCTTAAAAACTGTTGGAGTAAATGGCTTGTCTCAGTACATTTACCCTTCTATAAAAAGTACCTCTTATATATAATAAGGATGCATTACCCTTTGTACTCTTTGAAGAATAATAACACTCAAGAGGATTAGTGACACTGAATCCGCTACACTTGCACTTATATGTGCATACTGTAAAACCTGTATTAGAACCCCACTGGGGTTATCACTATAACCCCACCCAAACGTGGGGTTATATTCGAGGGGGGTTCTATTTGAGAAAAAAGAAAGTTGCGTCTAGCAAGGATTCATCTTGTCTTTATGTGGCATATGTGATTCCTGCTTCATATCAGATTCGATTCTTGGTCTCCACGGGATCTTCTATTCAAAATTATTACCTCTGGTTTAGGTGGCGTCATTGGTGACGAGCCTTCACAAAAGCCAAGTACACTCAGTACCTGTTGTTCGCCGTCCTCGGGATGGTCGCTCAGGAACTGCATTGCGCATTTCACAATGAAATCGGACTTGGCATTTCTACGGTACAACAGTAGCTCTTCGGCCAGTGCTTGCAGTTCTCGTCGGGATGCGCTCTCAAGTGCTATCAAAGTTTTGCCAATTTTTGACCTACGTAATTACAAAATAATTGCGCGCAAAAATTGGCGCGCTTTGCTGGCTGTGAGTCGTACGCAATACCGGTATTATTGTTATTGTTATAGCAGTCAATTTAGTCCAATTAGCTATAGGTACACGTAGCAAAATTGAGGTACATGTATCAAAAGTGAGGTACACTTATAATTTTCCTAATAAAACCGATAATTAATTTTATACACCGTACTGTTAAATTGGGTGGGGTTCTATTTGAGGGATGGGGTTATAGAGTTAACCCCAGGTCGACCTGGGGTTCTGTTCAAGGGGGGGTTCAAATCAAGGGATGGGGTTCTAATACAGGTTTTACAGTATATACGTAAAGTGTAACAGGGCTACTGTTACGCGGCTTACACTGTAAGACTGCAGTGAGGAGTAAGTAATGGCTGACAAGGGGCGAGTGATGGGTACCCTCGTTTGTTAAAGGGGTGGTCATCTCAACTCTATAAGCGTGACCAACATCTCGGAAAGGCCCCTCACCTTGCATGAAGACGTGATTATTGGAATGTGGCTGGCCGAGGACAAGGTGCCCCGCCGGCCGGGCTATGTCACTATTGGCTCAAGACGCTATATCGAGTGGCAAAACCTGGCCTTTCAGGCAACCACCGATCTGGTCAGCGAAGAGGAAAAATTGGAAAAGGACCAGACGCCGATGGTGGCTAAACCCGAGTACCGGACCCCCTCTAAGATATTGACGCGGAGCCGGCCGTCGCCGGATCCGGCTGAACGTATTGGCCGAGACTATGCCCCGATCGCTGAACTGGTTTTGCCCACCCAGAGGAAGACGGACGAACGACGGAATCGGGAGAAAGGACAAAGCAGAGTCACATATGCGGTCACCTCCGATGGCGGATGGTTTGACGACCGAGGTGAAGGCGGATCGACCCAGCCGGCCGATCGAAATTCGGAAATAGCCGAAGGCGGATCGACCTAGCCGGCCGATCAAAAATCGGAAATAGCCGAAGCTGACCAAGTCTGCATTCATGAAGGGGGCAAGCTATATGTTGAAGGCATGGAGGATCAGATGGCGGTGCTACCTGAGGTAACCACCTGCCCCC